>SJXQ01011400.1:234696-273733 GCA_006408695.1 Aepyceros melampus
CCAACTTACTGGTCACGCAGAGCAGAGAGTGAAAGAGCCACATCCTGGCGGGAGCGCAGGCAACGGCCGAGGCCTCGAGGGCTCAGCTTCCCTCCTGGGCTCCTGGGCTCAGGCGGGCAGGAGGCGGGGACAGAGGCACACCCACAGGCCAGGACCACAGACAGACGGGCTGCGTGGCTTCCTCAGTAGAGGAGGGCTGGGTCCCAAGAGCCGAGAGACACCTGGCAGCCCTGCTCCGTCTCCACCACTTTTGTGGAACTGGGAGCTGAGGTCTGGCCTGGGAATAGGGCCGGATGACGTCAGGAGCAGGTATTTGAGGTACAGGAGCAGTGTGGATCCAGCGGTGTGCTGTTTATCATCCTCACGGACGAGTCCCAGCCCCCTTGCCCTGCTCCATCACCCACCACCCACCTCTGCCCCAGCCTGACCCAGGGTCCCTCCCACAGGAAGCACCCCCCACAGCTAGAAACCCGCCTCCACACTCAAGGCCCTGAGACAGCGGAGAGCCAGGTGAAGGGAAAGACCCTGGCACTGACTGAATCACTGCCTCAGTTCAGCTTTGGCTGCATTCTCTTCATTTATTTTTTAAATTTTAAAAATAATAATTTTATTTATTTTTGTGCTAGGTCTTCTCTGGTTGCAGCGAGCGGGGGCTACTCTTTAGTTTCAGTGCACAAAGTTCTCATTGCCAGAACATGGGCTCTAGGGCATGCCAGCTTCAGAAGTTGTGGCACAGGAGCTCAGTATTTGCAACTCTCCAGCTCTAGAGCACAGGTTCAGCAGCTGTGGTGCATGGGTTTCGTTGCCCTGTGGCACTGTGGGATCTTCCTGGACCAGGGATTGAACCCATGCCCCTTGCATTGGCAGGGGGATTCTTAATTCACAGCTGCTGCTGCTGCTGCTGCTAAGTTGCTTCAGTCGTGTCTGACTCTGTGTGACCCCATAGACGGCAGCCCATCAGACTCCCCCGTCCCTGGGATTCTCCAGGCAAGGACACTAGAGTGGGTTGCCATTTCCTTCTCAATGCATGAAAGTGAAGAGTGAAAGTGAAGTCCCTCAGTCGTGTCCAACTCTTAGCGACCCCATGGACTCTAGCCCACCAGGCTCCTCTGTCCATGGGATTTTCCAGGCAAGAGCACTGGAGTGGGGTGCCATTGCCTTCTCCAATGCACAGTTGCATTCTCTTTATATACTGACTACAGTACTATGGTGTAGAACCTAACAGAGATCTGGGCTACCAGAAGTGAAATTCCATGCATCTTTTAGCACATCTCTGCCTCAGCCCAGAAGCCCAGAGAGTTGCACTGCCTACAGCCCGCAGTCGCATGTAAATGCCAACTTCACGCTCTGTCAGATCTTCCATGTGCCCACATCTGTCGCAGAAGTCTCTCCCGCACCTTTGCTTCCCAGACGGTTGGCCGTGCAGAGCAGCGCTGTCCCGCGGAGCCCAGCAATCAGTGTCTAGACTTACACAGTCCAACTGTGTCCTTTAAATGTCCCCAGTCACTGAGGAACTGAATTTTCCATTTTATTTAATTTTGTTTACAATCAAAATGTCTCTCTCACCTGGATGCGTGCATCTCCAGGGAGAGCACTTTGAGTGTTAGTATAAGAGTTAAAATACAGCAGATGGGATGCCCTGGTGGTCCAATGGGTAAGACTCCGTGCTCTCAATGCAGGGGGCCCGGGTTCGATCCCACCGAAGATCCTGCATGCTGCAACTAAGACCTGGCACAGTCAAATAAATACATACATATTTAAAAAGGAAATTTAAAAAAACCCACAGCAGAGGACGGTGTTGACTTGATGACTAGATGAAAATCAATTTTATCTTGTTTCTCATGATGAAAGCCTGCTTGGCTAAAGTTCTGTAATAACTGAGGTCACGTAACAGTCTTACATTGCTTGCTTTGGTCTGACAAAATGCCTCCATCTAGCAGGACAGTTCCCGGATGTTACATGGTTGTTGAGATTACGAGTCACCGTTTTCCACACTATACCACCCAACGGAGAGGTTAAACAGCTGAGAAAGCAAAGCTCCGGGCTGATGAGTCATCCGCCAGGTCACAAAGAAGATCGTCCCAAGGTGGCTTAACCCTGTTGTGGGCTGGGGTCCTGGCTGTCTGCCCACACTCAGGACTCGGCGCCTCTCTCCCTCCCTGTCCCCAGCTTCCGGGGTGCCTGGCAGAGCAAGGAGGGGCTCCTCTCCCACCACTGGCCCAGAGAGGGAGAAAGCAGCCCCAGGCCACAGAGCAGGGCAGAATTAGGGACAGGCTGGAACCCAGGACTGTGCCCACTGGAGGCTTCCAAGAAAAGCAGGCCTTTGGTTGGGAGTGTGAACTTTGGGACGTCTCGGGAGGCTGGGCAAAGTTGATGAGAGGATGCTGAAACACGTGCGGAGCCATTGTCTGCATCTTTGGAGACTTCCAGACTGCTAACTTGGCCTGTATCCTTCTGAGATGTGTTTTCCAAGCTGTGGGTGTCTGCACGGCAGACCACTGGTCACGAGCACGGAGAGGCCCTTCCAGTCCTTCTGACAGTAACTGCCCACAAATCCAGACTTCAGGTCCCAAGGCAGAGCCAGGCTATATCATGCTCCCAACTCACAGAACCTAGTGCAAGGCATTCCGGAACTACCTACGTATCTAAAAAGAATGTGAAAATGGCTTCTGAAGTACATTTTACTTTAAACAAATGTTAAGGGACCAACTTGAGGGACATTCTATAACATAACTGGACTGAACTGTTCAAAAACGACCATATCATAAAAGGCAAAGAAAGACAAGGGAATTGCTCCAGGCTACAGGAGCCTAAAGAGAAGGTATCAAGTGCAGTGTGTAATCCTGAACTGACTCCCAGGATCAGAAGAAAACTGCTTAAAAAAAACATTATTGGGACAGTTGACAAAACTGAAACATGAACCACAGGTTAGATATTACTGTCTTGTTAGATGTGTGTGTGTTAGTCTCTCAGTCGTGTCCAGCTCTTTGTGACCCCGTGGACTGTAGCCTACCACGCTCCTCTGTCCACGGGATTCTCCAGGCAAGAATACCAGAGTGGGTTGCCTTCCCTTCTCCAGGGGATCTTCCCGGCCCAGGGATTGAACCTGGGTCTTTGGCATTGCAAGCAGGTTCTTTACTGTGTCTGAGTCACCAGGGAATAAAATGAAACAATTTCTGAATCTGATAACACTACTGTGGTCATATGAAGGAAAGTCCTTGTTCTTAGAAAATGTATACTAAAATATTTAGAGGGTAAAGTTACACATGCATGCAAGTAATTCTCAAATAGTTCATGGTTGGAGGGATGAGGGTTAAGGGGGGAAAGAGGGGAGGAAGAAAAGAGCTTTGTTCTACCCTCAAAACTATTCTGTGATTGTTAAATTATATCACAGTAATAAGTTTAAAGAGTTAGAGCACAGAGGACATGTGTTTAGCACGGGGTAGGAATGAAGCTCTATCTGCGAGTGAGTGAAAAGCATGGCTGTCCACACTCACCGGGCCGGGGGTGGGGGGGCGCTGTTCCCAGTCCTGTCCCACTGCCCCCAGATGCAGCAAGTGTTTCTAATTACTTGCCTGTGAGTCCTAGGATGCTAGGCAGAGGAAATCTGGAAGGGTGAGGATGTTACTGAGATCAGCAAAGGACAGAGTTGGCAGAGGGGCACCGGGAAGACTGACAAGCAGTCATATCACTTCCACTGACTGAGCATCCAGAGTGGGCACAGGCTCGGTGCCAGGGCCTTTCACGAAGCCCCCGTCTGACCCTCACAGCCACCCTGCTCGGTTATCCTGATTTCACAGATCAGGATGCTGGCTCAGTGATAGGTTACGTAATTTGTCCCAGATCATATGTGGTGCTAGTGGTAAAGAATCCACCTGCCAGCGCAGGACGGGCAAGAGATGCAAGTTTGATCCCTGGGTTGGGAAGATCCCCTGCAATAGGAAATGGAAACCTGCTCCAGTGTTCTTGCCTGGGAGATCCCTTGGACAGAGGATCCTGGGGACTACAGTCCATGGGGTCACAAGGAGTCGGACACGACTGAGTGACTGAACACACACACTCTCTCTCTCTCTCACATACTAATAAGTGCCAAGCTGGGATTCAATCAAAACTTCTTTCCTCCAGATCCAGGACTCTGAACGACTACAAACCCTACTGCCTCCAGACCCATGGGTCTAAACTCCTCGCAGTTTGTGAGCCTTTAAAAAGCAGGGACTTCATTCCACTCAGACACTGGGATCCTTGCATTCCCGGATGCCGTGGACAGAACTGGGTCACCCCTCCCACGTTTGTATGTTGAAGCCACAACCCCCAAGGTCACTGCCTTTAGAGGCAGAGTCTTTAGTAGGGCCCTAATCTAATAGGCTTGGAGGTCTTAGAAGAGGAAGAGACGTCTCTCTCTCCAAGTTCATGAGCCAAGGAGAGGCCACGTGAGCCCACAAAGAGATGCTGTCTGCCAGCCAGGAAGAGAGGCTTCAGGAGAACCCAACTGCTGGCACTCTGATCTCAGGACTTCTACTTCCAAAATCTGAGAAAATAAATTTTTTATTTAAGCCACCCAGTCCATGGTATTTTGTTACAGCAGCCTGAGCTGACTAAGACATGGGCTACCTCCTAAAAATTCTCCCATGTTAAAACATCCGTGTGTGTGTGTGTCTGCTGGTAAAAGGGAGCTGAGTGGGGAAGGGAACAAGGGTGAGGATCTCCTTGTCCTTCCATAACTGGGGCTGGGCAGGCGGGGGTGGGGGCTGGGTGGTGCTTTTGCACTGGGTCATGGACCCAAGGATCCAAGGGCTTAGGCATCTTGTTGCTCAGGCGCTCAGTCGTGTCCGACTCTTTGTGACCTCATGGACTGCGGCATAAGGTCCTCCCTGTCCTTCACCATCTCCCGGCGCTTGCTCAAACTCACGTCCATTGAGTCGGTGATGCCATCCAACCATCTCATCCTCTGTCAGCCCCTTCTCCTTCTGCCTTCAATCTTTCCCAGCATCAAGGTCTTTTCCAGTTAGGCGGTTCTTCACATCAGATGGCTAAAGTATTCTAGCTTCAGCTTCAGCATCAGTCCTTCCAATATTCAGGACTGATTTCCTTTAGGATTGACTGGTTTGATGCCTTGCAGTCTGAGTGATTCTTCAACATCACAGTTCAAAAGTATCAGTGCTTTGGTACTCAGCTTTCTTCATGGTCCAACTCTCACATCCATATATGACTACTGGAAAAACCATAGCTTTGACTAGACGGAACTTTGTCCGCCAAGTAATGTCTGCTGCTTGTTCCCAACTCCTTCATGTCCAACTTCCACTCCAGATGCTCCTTGGGAAAGCTCAGCAAAGATCCTAGAATTCTCATTGGCACTAGAAGGAAACCTGGAGACATCCCCGTCAAGCTTGTCATCTGACAGACAGGGACACAGAGGTCCTGAGAAGCAAAGGGACGTGCTTGGTCTTTTCCAGTTTGTAGATGAGACAGAAGGAGCCCCCAGGGTCCCAGACCGGGCCCCAGCTGCCACCCTATTTGACCGTCCTCAGAAGACGTTCTACCTGAGCAAAAAGGGCTGGCTGCCTCCTGGAGCACACAGGTCCTCTGAGGAACCCTCGCCAATAAAGAGAGGTGACGCATTAAACGCGAGAGCCCCAGGAAGGGACGGGAAGGCCGTGTCAGCTCTCCTGTCAATGGTGTGTGCTCTCTTGCTCTGACTAACCAACACTGGTTGGGGGCGGGGGTGACAGACAGTCTGAGGTAACACAGAACGTGAACTATTGAAGACTCTGTCTTCCAGGAAAAGCCTCTAGAATTGCTCTAACAAAACCAGCTAAGAACCTCGGAGCTGAGTGCTTTCTGTGGTGTGTTAAAGACCACCCACACCCTTGTCGTGTTTGTAGCAGAGCAAAAAAGCCCACTGAAATGCCTCACAAAATCTATCTGAAATAAGGTTTTGAGTGAGCATTTTCCTAACTGCTCCCAAGGACATCAAAGCTCTGTGAAACATTCATAGACTTTCATTTTTAAAAAAAGCTACAGTATTTAAGATTTATTTTATAAACATGTAAGAAAAGTTCTACATTACTGCTTGTCAGATTACACAATAGTCTGCCCTGAAGCCAGTATGCTGGTCTCAAGATCAAAGACATTTGTCCTTTTAGTTCTTAAAAAGAAAAGAAGTGGGTTGACTTCTAATTTACTTCTTATTACGTTAGATTTAAAGCAAAGGCTTAAAAAATAAATAAATAAAAGCAAAGGCTTATACATCAACTAATTTGGGCAGCAATTAATTAATCTGTGAAGCTGTCATTTACTGTTAACCTTCATCTAAACTGCGTGTTAGCATTGCACTGTAACTCTTCAAACCGCCCAGCCTGACAGCAGGAAGGCTACTCTAGGCTAAAGGGCCATAGACAGGAGTGAGTTCTGTTTCTCTGTGTCCTCTTTGGGCTGCTGTCACTTCCTCACCCCTCGGATCGGATGCTAAGAAGTGGCCTGTCTCTTTGAGGCCTCTCTTCCACCTGCCCGCTTCCCTTCCTGCTGTCCTCAGTAGAGATGAATGCTTTCTAAAAAATATTCTAGACTAGCTACCTGACTCTTCAGCAAATTCTTTATAAAGCCAGGGAAGCTTCAGCTCATATAGATTTGAATTTCATGGAGACCTCCTTAATGAGATTCTTCCAAGAGTGCAATTTATGCACTTGTGGATAACCTCCCTCTTTTTTGAATCCAGTAGTCTGGACTTGGGTGAGCTGCAGGAGATGGTGAGGGACAGGGAGGCCTGGCGTGCTGCAGCTCACGGGCTCACAAAGAGTCGGACACGACTGGGCGATTGAGAGACAAGTCTTGGCTGGAAGCAGACCAGCTTGCAGACAAAAACGACAGAGCTTGGTTGGGTTTCCACAATTTATTCATTTTCCCAAACACTCTTTAGGCATCACTCTGGAGTGACCTGGTAGGAGGAACAGAGATCAGAACATGAAGACGCCTGCTCATCAGAGGCTGCTAGCAGGGGAACAAAACACCACGTGTTGCACGTGCAAGGCAGAACCACGAGGACTGGCCTGCAAGACAGTGCCCGGCCTTCAGAGAATGGCGCTGTCCCTTGTAATGTTGGCGATTTACACAGTCGGCCTTGTGTAGGGGGGACCTGCCAGGTGCCAGGCATGGTACCAGATGGGGGACCCCCATGAACAAGCAGGATGCAGCCCTGCTCTCACGGAGCTCACAGTCTAGGAAACAGACAAATAGGAAGAGGAAACTGTGATTCAGTGTACAGGTGTGCTGGCTTGGGGGGGTACGGAAATCTGGTATATTCCATACATATTTCACTTAAGCAAACACAATGGTATTTGTCTGAAAAAGTTAGGGAGGAATAAAAAAAAAAAAGATGGGGAAAGCAATTTTAAGTTATTTGGGTCACAGAGGATGAGATGGTTGGATAGCATCACCAAGTCAACGGACATGAACTTGGGCAAACTCCAGGAGACGGTGAGGGACAGGGAGACCTAGTGTGCTGCAGTCCATGGGGTCGCAGAGTCAGACACGACTTGGCGACTGAACAACACCTGTCCCTCCATCCCCTGAGCAGCCAGGCAGGAGGCCCTGAGGAGAGCTCAAGCCCCTGCTACTCCTGTGGCCTGTCTCGGGCCCCCAGGGCCTCTTCAAGAGTGAGCGGCTCTCCTGAGTGTGAGTCTAACACCTGCTGTTTGCACAACACAGCCCGAGTTGCAGGTCCATCACTTCTCCTGGGGCTCACCCAAAGAAATCTGTGACCTGCTCCCACATGGGCAGGCAGCAGCGGCACTGGGCCTCGCAATAAGGGTCTTCAGCAAGGTACCTTCCACAGGGTTTTGGAGAGGAATTTTTATCATGCTCCATTTTTATCCCAGGCGTGACTTTATACTCTGACCCTGGAACTTAATGAGACTCCTCTGTGGCAGTGTCATGGGACACGTAACCCAGTTCTGGAAGTTACGGGTAGCTTCCCGGAGAAGTCTTTACATCCTTGAGGATGAGGGAGAGGAGAAGCAAAGTCCGATAGAGTTGGATGCTACTTAGTGGCTGAACAACAATCACAAAGGCGATGCAAATTACATCCCAGCTGCAGTATTCAGAAAGGAGAAAGGCAGGGAGGGGAAGCAGCAAAGAGGCTGCCGCAGGGGTGGAGTGGGAGAAGACAGTGGCTGAACTGGGGGAGGCACTCACGGGGTCAGACTGGAGACGCCAGGGGAGGAGAGGTCCCATCCAGCAGCCGGCTCCACAAGCTGTCCTGGGTAGCTGGTACCTCTCCCAAGACGGAGAATGGAAAAGAGGAATGAGGTATCTGCCATTATCATCAAGCAGCAAAAATGCACCTAAAATCCTACGCTGTGTCAAGACTAAAATGAATAGAGAGAAGTTTGTAGCCCTGCCGCCCTCACGCAGGAGGAACACCCTGAGCTGCTGGCCAGGGACAGCCCCGACTGCCCATCCTCGCTCCCCAGCTCCCAAGGAAGGGCCCGTGTCCAGAACAGGTGTCGGATGCCGCACCATCTGAGTGCTAGAGTGTGGGCTCGACGGTGAGAGGCTAAGGCCCATAACCTCGGGAAATACATCTTTAAAATGTAAAGCTCTTATAGCTTCTTGGGTAGCTCAGCTGGTAAAGAATCACCTGCAGTGCAAGAGACCCTGGTTCAATTCCTGGATCGGGAAGTTCCCCTGGAGAAGGGATAGGCTACCCACTCCAGTATTCTTGGGCTTCTCTGGTGGCTCAGATGGTAGAGTCCTCCCACAATGAGACCTGGGTTCATTCCCTGGGTTGGGAAGACCCCCTAGAGGAGGGCATGACAACCTACCTTCAGCATTCTTGCCTCGACAATCCCCATGGACAGAGGAGCCTGGTGGGTTATAGTCCATGGGGTCACAAAGAGTTGGACACAACTGAGCAACTGAGCACAAAAGTAATTTTCCAGGCTCTGCGTGTTTGTGAGAACCACAAGGCTGCTGAAGTGGGCGCTCTTGGTTAGGTCAGTCTCCACTAGACACTACCCGGCTTCCTGAAAGCCTACCTTGATCTCTAGCAGACTAGTGAGGGCGGTAAGGCCCTGGAACAAATGGGCCTGAACTGCTGGTGGGAGGGGGTCCGGACTGGGAAACACAAGAAGTGTAAGAAGGGGCATTTTCTGAACAAACATTGCAGAAATCACGTCAGAGGGGACCCCGGCCCCAGGGACACTCACTAGAGGACCCAGAGGGTGGAACGTGATGGGGTTAAGTCCCATCCACAACCTCATGCACACCCTCGGTTGTCCCCTTGACCTCCCCCCGGCCTGCCACAGACACTGGTGCTGGCCAGCCCGCAGCGGCCACAGCTCTGGGGACAGTGAACCATCACTGAGACACACTTGGGAAGCCAGCAGCTCTGGAACCAGCCCGTTCACTGGCTAGAAGGGGAAAATGAGGCCTGGGCCCACGACGCAGAGCCAGCAGTTGGCATCTCTGACCACAGCCCCTGCACTTCTCGTGTGACTAACCCCCCCAAAACCCTCCCTCCCTCTCCAAGAACCTGGCTCACAGCTCCATGCTTCAGAGGCAAAGAGTTGAGAAACCTCAGCCACCTTCGGTCTCAAATGGCAGAGAAACCAGAACCAGCTCTTTCCAGGAACCTTACCAGGAAGCTGAAACATCATGGTTATACGTTTTCATCTTTCTACAGGGAGGGAAAACAGCAGGTTAACCAACAAAATACAGATACCACCATTTTTGCTGTAACTCTCGAGTCTCCTCGCCCTTTCTTTACTAAACCACAGCATTCATTCCGCCTTCAATCACGCCACAGTGGCATCAACCATTAGTGTGACTCATTGGCTCAGCAGCGAGCAAAGATCTCTAGAGCCCCAAGCCACACTGGGTGCTGAACATTCCAGGCAGGTGAGGGGTTGTGACATCACACAAGGAGCAAGGGCTTTATTCTCTCTAACTCCTAAGCTCTACTGAACTGAAGTTAAAACACTATTTTTAAGCCTGCAGAGGAATACAAACACTAAGTACTTCAAAATAAAAATCAAGACAGGAAGACCAAAGAATCTAAGGCCTTTTCATGGTTAAAATAATCTGAAAGGAGACTAGAAATAAACAAACTAAAATTTCTGTAGCTATTATCTTATTTGCCAGCTTTGAAGACATCCTCAGGAGCCAGAACTTGGGAGACAGAAAGAATAAACAGCAGTGCATCACTCCTAAGGTGATCACAGACACAGGCTCCCATCTCAGGGGATAGGTTTCTCTGCTTTCGGTGGCCAAAAAGCAACTTAAACTCTATGTGTAACAGACAGACTCTACAATTAGGATCCTTTAAAAATAATGAGACGCCTCTCTTTGCCTTCTTCCAAAGTATATAATATATATTTAACAGCACATAAGAAGACACCACTTGAGCTTCCCTGGAGGCCAACAGGAAGTATTTTCACATATAAAAATTAAAAATTTAAACTTTCAAATCATCAGTATTTTTTAAACATAATACAGACTTACAAATTGTTCAACATCAACCCATGACCCCACCCCTAGCACGAAAATCCACCCCAAATCCAGAAGTCACAGTTTTTTGTTCCTAAAAACCCCACAGCACTGAACTTGATCTTCACTTCAAGCTGATTGCGAATGAGGCTCCTGACAGAGATCCTCGGGGAGGAACGAAGGGCGGTTGGCGCTGCAGCTCTGATCTACCCAGGCGGCACGGCTGCACCTCTGAGGTCAGGTCCATGTGAGTCAGCCCCCACACTAGGATCCTGGAAGCGTGAGCTGGCAGCTTCCCTAGTCTTTTCCTCTCGAAGGCTGTCTGATAAGCACCTGGGAATTGACTTTTCTTGGAAAAAGGGTGCTGGTAAAGCTGTCAGGGCCAAGGCAATAGTGAGAAGTTCAGTTCTCTGCTCTTTGGATGAACTGTGTAAAACGTTTCTCTTAAAAGACACAATGTTAAAAATATTAAGAAAAAAATGTCTACAAAATCTGGAGGGCTGTCTTTTCCTCAATGGGTGAAGCTTGTGGGGTGGTGGGAAAAGAATCAAGGGCTCAGAATTGTACCTCTGCAGCAAAAAGATTAGATGGATGCCCTTCAAAACAGGTCACATTTCCTAAGATGTCTTGCTGAAGTAGCAAGAGCTGAGGGTGACTGCATGAGCAAGAGGGGAGGGGCGCCAACTCCCAAGGGGGGGTCCTACTGTGCGCCCCGCCCTACGCAAGACTGTCAGGTTTCAGGGCAGCCGCCTCAGCCCCCGGGCATCAGGACTCAGCGTCTGAGCCAGAGCTGCTTTCCCGACTGACTTCGATCTGGAGAGATGGCAAGTTATCTAAGCGGCTCTTCTTTTGGCGAGACTGTTCTTTCTCCTTAATCAGCGCCCCCCACGCCCTCTGCAGCTCCGAGTCGTCTTCCTCTGTGCCCGGCGCCCTGTGATCCCCTTTCTTCGGGTTCTTTTCTTTGGTCTTGGGTGCAGATCCTAAGCGAGTCCATAAACTACCTGTGTGGGTGAGAAGGCATTTCAGCTCTGGCAGTCTATGCTGAGCAAGAGGGGCACTGCAATGCCTCATGTGCAGGGAACACTGGGGGGCGGGCGGTTCTGGGACACTCACAGCCAGGGAGCAGCCCTGGGCAGGTCCTCCCAGTTCCCTGCCGGCAGACAAGGAACTGGACCCGCTGGGAGATTCTCCCAGCTCGGGGACATGGCCCCCCCAAACCCTCACACCAGACATATCAGAATGAGCTGGGAGGCTGCCTGTGCTCCCTCTGCACCTGTCTGCTGAGACAACCACCTGTACACAACTTCCTTCTGTCAGGAGTGGGCCACTCCCAGGCCATCCCCACCTACAGCATGTTGCAAATTCACGGACCTGCTACCCTGTCAACTTTTGAGCTTCTGCTTACTCTCTGTTCACTTTCTAAAATGTTAGTATTTGACAATAGACAAATTACATAGAGTTGCATAGGATAGCCACACGATCAGCAATTAGAAGTTTTATTTATAAAGGCTGTAACTTATATGGAAAAATGATCATGATAAAATGCTGTATGAAAAAAGTACGATATGTTTATGGGCACAGGTTGGAACAGCAGGGAACTAAAAAGTATTTGTGTTAAACACCAAGACTCAGGGGTCAGTCTCGTTTCCTGTTTTCTATGTTTTCCATACTGTTACCATTATTATTACGATGACGATCATAATGGAAGAGGGAAAAGTACTGTATTTTTCTCCTGTGCTGCTTCTGTCCTTGCATTAACCAAGTATTTCCATGCTGCACCCAGGTCTCTCCCAGTTCCCTCCCCATCGGTTCCCACTGTTACCAACCTGACTTCTTCTCTCGAGTATCAGAGTAGAGGCCTTTAACATCCTGCCTGGGAATACCCAGCCTACTATGTACATCAGAAAAGGGCTCTCTCCGAACAACTGGATTACTACTGAAAGTCTTTTCTGGAGAATATGGTCTTTTTCCTAATCGCTGGCGTATATCTAGAAAAAAAAAAAAAGCACTGCTGTGACCATGTGACTATACTTTGTCATCTGTACTGCCAACCTGAGATCTCCCTGAGTAAGGTATGGGGCCCAGCACTACCAAGCTTCTTAAAGCCTTCCCTCTATACAGCCTGGATTCTCCCAGGAAAATTCAAGTGAGAACCCACAGGGGCTCGCAGCAGGGGGGAAACCTTAGCTGACTGCTCCAGAAAGGAATTTTTGAGGCAGAATTGTCTTTTTTTTTTCTTCTTTAAATAGTAGAATCAAGAGCAAATAATAAACAAACAGTGTAGCTAAGGAGAAATACTGTAAGCTCCCTGAGGGCAGAAGCCTCATTCTTTGAACATACAAGAAGCTAGTCAATAAAGACTATTACATTGAACAATAATGGTAATGAGACTGACAAAAAGCAAAGGATCAAGGGAAACTGTCCCAAATCAAATCTGCTTTTCCTTCAACCCCTCCAGAATCTGCCAATCCTCTGGAGCTCTTTCTCACAATAATAGCAACACCACCAATATTCATGAGCAAGTCCCAGTGCTGGGCCTTCTCCCACCTCGCTCTGCTCTCTGAGAACAGCACCCCCATCTTTCAGCCCCTCACACCTGCCCCATGGCTTCTTTCCCTTCCTCCCAGTGCTGAGTCTCCCTCCTTCACAAGGCTGGACATTTTCATCACAAGATCAGGTTGCTTCCCACCGCAAAGAACTCAGTTTGCTGACTGAGATCCTGTTTCCTCTCTGAGGCCTCGCTCCACTGCCGCCTGCTCTGACACGCCTCCCACAACAGGCTTTTCCCCAAAAGACCCACTCCCTCTTTGCTCCCTCAGCCCACTGCTCATAGTGCCTGCTGGACCACTCACTCCATTCAGCTTCAGGCGGAACTACCTGAGCATGTGCCCTTATGCTGATCCTCAGAGTCTATGGTGAGCTGGCATGCCCTGCGAAGACTTGACACCCCCAGTGCCTAGCCCAGGCACACAGCGGGTACGGCCTGCTATGTGCGTGTGCGTGTCTGCACATATAAGCTCACCAGTTCAAATTCTTAACCATTTATACAATACTTCGACCTAATTTCTATTACCCTTATGTATACCAATGACATAGAGAGTAAAATCACTGTTGGGACAATAATATCAAAAGCTAATATTGCAAAAATCTGATTAAATTTCATGCCCTCAAGTTCCAGTGCCTAACCCAAAATTTAGAAGTGATGAATCAGGACAATTAAACTGGCCCCCAGATGACAGTGTTTATTCAAGAACCTCCCCTGTCCGCTTTGCTTTCTGGGACTCAGGATAGAGCCCAGAAACACAACCGAACAACAATACCTGTTTTAGTACTGCTGCCAGCTGGCCGTGGACGTGTGTGCTGACGTTTTTCATCTAACAAATGTCTGACATCTGCAAATTTCTCAGCTGGCAATTTGTTACCAATTCGGTTTTTTATATTGCTTGTGGATAAAGTATCTGCCCTCATGGAGTTCCTTAAAAAAGAAAGGCGGGGGTACAGTAAAGCAACTTGAACTGTGGGACAACACTCACACAACAATCTCACACACTGTGGAAAAAAACAATTGATGAAACCCAATCTAATATGGCCAACATTCACTTAATAACACCATACACCAGTAGTTATTTGCTCACAAAAGTCACAACCGGCTTGCCAAAGAGGCCAGTTAGGGTGAGCAGCTCCCCGAGTTTTCTGGGGCAGTTTCCACACGCAGTATCCGTGCCTGTCCTTCTCCTGGGACACAGGCCTAAGCAGAGGCCTGCGAAGGACTGATGACCTCTGCTTCTCTGGCCTGTGAACTGGTTGTAGTCAAGACATAAGATAGCTACAACCCCTTTCTTTAAAGGGAAGACCTCTCCCACGGTGTCAGGACAAGGGCATTATTCTGGCAGCATCTGCCATTGGAAAGTTCTCTAAAAACTAAGGATGTCAATACAAATCAACCAGCTTTAAGATTCTTCCTCTCTTTTCCCAAACACACCATCAGGAATTCTTAAGAGAGCATCCCAGCCTCCAGCCCTCTGAGACATGCCTATGCTCTCTGCCTTCAGGAATCTGCTCAGCCCCACTAGTTATCAAAGAATGCATATTAAAACAGCTGTACTTCTTTGTCCGTGAATACTAAAAATCACAGTGATAACACCTAAGGTTGGTGAATATCTAGGTAACAGGTGGTAATGTGAGTGGGTAAAATCTTTTAGGAAGGAAATTTAGCCATGCCACATTTTAAGGCACGTGCATTGTTTTGCACAATAACTGGAATGTATCTAGTTAGTCCAACAGTAAGAAAACAGAAATCTAGGGGATTCTCTGGTGGTCCAGTGGTTAATACTCTATGCTTTCACTGCTGAGGGGCCAGGTTCAATCCCTGTCAGGGAACTAGGATCCTTCAAGCTGCAGGGTGTAGAACCAAAAAAAAAACAGAAATCTCATTGTCCAACAGGAAGGGATTGGTTCAACAAATGATAACACTTGGAAACAAGGGACTACACCCAGTTGAAAAAAGAGCAAATGTCTACACTATATTAAATGGAAAAAGCGTATTTCAAAACAATATAAACAATATAACTTAATTTTTGTACAAATGCATCTATAATTTCCCCATATTTTATATATACACATAAAGCTGACAATAAAGTTATTCACCCAACCGCAAACAGTCACTCTCTTAGGGGAGGATGAGATTACAGGTGACTTCACCTTCTGTATCATTCATAGTTTTTATAACAAGAATCACTTCTTGTTCATTAAGAGGAAAACCAGATGCTTTTACTCAAATTCTATAAAGGGCTGAAATTAGAACCGATAAAAGTGATTATAAAATTAAGAGGTACTAAGAAGAAGTTATAATTGGATTTCAATCAAATTAAGAGCTAGCAGTGATAAAAAGAAAAGAATGTTTTTACCTGATATTTTTCAACTGAGATTCCACCTCATCAGCATACATGGTCATTTTCATGCTTTTCTTTGGTGAAGGAGTGGAAATCATCTTCAGCTCTAGATCATAGTCCATTTCATCTGAGTCTGAGCTGCTGGCACTGGACCGCCTGGACGTGCTCCGCTCCCGGGTCTGCTTGAGGGCCGGGAGCTCCTCGTGGTACTCCACCACCACCCTGTCGTCGGCATCCATGTCCTGCTCCTCCTCCTCTTCTTCTTCCTCTTCAATAGGTTCCTCAGGAACATTCACCAGTCCTAAGGAATTTAACCAAAAATCATTATTAGTAAAAGCATGAACACTAACACTTGATTTTCTGTTCTACATCAGTGACCTTTTTAGAAGATGAGATTCCCATCTTAAGAGTTTACTGAAGCACTGTCTCTAACAGTGCTGATCTGGTTACCATTCTGACCCCTATAACACATGAACATCTAGGTAAAGGATGGCCTAGCAGCCTGATGCAATTTTATAAAGTTATCTAAAATACAGACCCTCATCATTATTCACAAATTCTAGATTTATGAATCTGCCAATTTTATTTGTAATTCCACAACCAACACCCATGGCACTTTTGTGGTCATTTGTGGACATGCACAGGAGCAGCAGAAAATTGAGACACCAGCCATGCAAGTTCCCAGGTGCAGGGAAACAAGGTCTGTTCTGCCTTTCCGTTGCAGCTCTCAAACACTGTAAACAAGCGTGCTTCTTGCAGTCCATGAGCGCTACTTTTTAACACCTTTGTGATTTTTTATTGATGATTTCCCTGTTACAAACAGCCTCCGAGCATAATTCCGAAGCTGTCTAGCGTTCCTAAACACAAGAAGGCTGTGATATGCCTTATGGAGAAAACACATGTGTGAGACAAGCTTTGTTTGGGTGTGAGTTCCAGGGCTGCTGCCCTTGAGTTCAACGTTAATGAATCAACATGTATAAATAAGGTGTCCTTAATCAGAAACATATATCAAATTAAGGTTCTATATTCATCAGTTGACAAAAAGTGTCATTAAGAGTCTCTGAATGAGTTTTCAATGATCACGGTGACTTTACAGAACATAACCGCCGTAAATAATGAAATGTACCTTTAAAGGTCATGGAAAAATACTTATAAAAGGAAGAAGCACAATATAAAATATGTGTCCACAACAGTTATATTTATTGTGAAAAGAGACAAATAAGAAAAATGTAAAATGAAATCAGTTCTTATCTTTTTGCTTTTTAATTTCTTTGACATGAATACTAAAGATTATATGATAAAAATATCTTAAAGTAACTGAAATTGGAAAAGCTTAACTGTCTAACAGAAAAGTATGTGCATTAAGATGTAGATTTCAAAATATCCAAGTTTGGACATTCACATTAAATTAAAATGTATAGATTTCACCTCTCCCTGTCCCTACTACAAAGATAAAAGTGTATGCCTGTTATTCTGTGTTTGTATGCTGACTTGGCTGGTTCTACAAAGCATGTAGATTTTCACAGATCAGTTTCAACATAAAAACAAATCTCTATAAAACATAATGAAAATGGTTCTTTAAGAATAAGCACCAACAGAAAGAAAGGGGGGGAAGAAAGGGAGATTTGAAGGGTGGGAAGGTGGGAGCCCCGGGGAGACAGAGGAACAGAAAAAGAAGAAAAGAAAAAAGACAGACGGAAAAAAACAAAATGAAACCCACGTTGTATCCCACTTCACTGCAGCATTCACGTGCACAAGCCGATAAGCAGAGAGTACTAGGCACAGCAGCTTATTTTCATCATCAGACAAAAGAACAATAAAATCAACTCGTCTAACAAAATAATTAAAAACTTTTTTCATGCAGCTTGTTATTATTAATTAGGAAAATTAGATTCCTTAGGAAAAGTTTTAATTTTTCTTACATTTTGGCTTTACTGTTAGAATAGCTTTTATAAAACCATTTGACCTCTTTGTATGGGCAATTTCAAATTAACTGTGACTGACTTACTTTCCTATATGTTGGCAGAGGGTGAGGGCAAGGAAGAGAGGATGATAAAGTTTGGAACCTTAAAGGACTGTATTAAGGATAAAAATGTCATTTCGGGAGCCAAACATGTGTCTACCCAAGAGCTGAGCAGGCAACTACCGGAATGTCGGTGCTTATAGGACGTCAGGCCAACGTCGTCCCCAATCAGGGCTCTCTTCTTAATAACATCCCGCTGAATGCGACGGGAATGGTATCTCCGCTTCCTGCAACATCGCCAAAATAAGCACAGAATCAAAAACCAAGAGGAAGGGCCTCGACGTCCACTAGTTAATGTCAATTACACCCTGATGTGACGTTAGGTGCTGACACAGAGACAAGTCGCATGAAACCAAAACTCAGCATTCTCACACCATTTACCACAGTTAAAAGCCTTGAGCGCTTTCTTCTTGTCTTCCTGCACATCCATCCACACAGGGTGTTGACAGTCCACTGCAGAATACCCACTGAAGAATACCAACTAATGGAGACCCTTGAAGGAGTATGAAAAGCTTAAGTACTATATAAACGGTTGTATTTAAGGTTTTGGACTCACCAAGAGTTACTAAGGATTCCTTTCATGCCTCCGTAATTTGGATTCCCATATTTCATGTAATACTGACTTCTCCTTGCTGCTCCAAGTTCCTTTTTGTCATCTAAAAATTAATTACAACAGTTACCAAGGACTCCCTATGAGTGTGAAGGCAATGTTAAATGGGTTTGAACAAACAAAAAGAATGTTTTTCATAGCTGGGATCAGATCAGCACACTCTGCCTACAGAAGAGAAAGAAGCATGATCACTCTGAGTCCCGCTAAAGCAGTGCAGTGTCGAGAGCGCAGGGCAACACTCAGAGACAAATGAGGTTAAGCTGCTGTCGGGGAGCTGACTTCAAAGAGAAAATACCAGCAACAACAGCAACAACAACAACACAATTCCCAAGAAGCATAAGAGAGTGTAGGTTACCACCAGTGTTCAGGAATCAAAAAGGCTTTTAGAAAGGTGGCATTTTCTTTGCCCCCTGAAAGATGATACTCATTTCTGAATGACAACATGCCAGTAAAACAGAATCAGGGTCCAAGAGACAGGTTATACATAGGTCCATGTATTTGGTAAACCATGCACTCAAATAAGCAAAAGGAGAAGAGATCCCATTTATCAAGGTAAAATGCCAGTTAACAGGAAGAAAAAGTGGTCAGTGAACACAGGTATTTTCACAATATAAAGGTCTCTGACAACTCCCTGGGCACTCACTCACTGCAAAAGATGAATACTGATGCAGATGTACCCAGTGCTACAGGTAAACCTAGCGGCATAAACCAGAATGTGCACCCCACAAGAAACACGCCCACCAGCTCCTTGGAGCAATGGCTGGTTCCAGATCTGGGGCTAGGAAAGTACAAGGTGAGACTGGCAAACCAAGATGGCTCCCTGTGCCATAATAGCGAGAAGGTACTCAAAGAATCACGCAGGCGTGTCAGAAGAACAGTGTGAAGAGGCTCTACTGGTTAGATCCAAAATAACCCGTGAGTCAAAATAATGACAGAAGGGTGATAGCCCACCGAATAAAACTCCACAAATCTGAACTAATATAAACAAGGAAATGCATATTTAAAAAACAGGTAAATACATCAATAAATGGGAGAAGGCAATGGCAACCCACTCCAGTGCTCTTGCCTGGCAAATCCCATGGATGGAGGACCCTGGTGGGTTGCAGTCCATGGGGTCGCTAGGAGTTGGACACGACTGGGCAACTTCACTCTCACTTTTCACTTTCGTGCATTGGAGAGGGAAATGGCAACCCACTCCAGTGTTCTTGCCTGGAGAGTCCCAGGGACGGGGGAGCCTGGTGGGCTGCCATCTCTGGGGTCGCACAGGGTCGGACACGACTGAAGCAACTTAGCAGCAGTAGCAGCACATCAATAAATGGGTAAAAGGGAAAGCTCTTCCTTACAGTTAAGTACCAACTAGTAAATGAGAGAGTTAACAAGTCATCAATGGATCTCAAGGATGGCAATCTGAGAGGAACAGGCTATTTACACAGCCTCAAAGCCTCTCTCCACAAAACTGCAAATTATAAATGGAAAAAGAGTAACTTTACAGTGAGAAACCTGGCGACTGTTACCTTAACCAGGAGATAATAGTTAACATCCCCAGGAAGGGGACAAATAAATACAACGTGCCTCCTGATGTGTGATGTTACACACTGAAAATGACACAACTTCTGTGGTATAAACGCACAACTCGAATTTAATTAGAAGGAGACATCAAACAAACCAAAACTAAGGGGCAGCTTACAAAATAATGAGCCTGTTCTCTTTAAAAATGTCTCAGTCAAGAAAAGCAAAGCGGAGGAGCAGCTCCATGGTCAGGGACACGGAGGGAACACGGTAGACTGAAATGCGCCTCCAGGAGTGGGTCCTAGTGTAGCAGGGAAGGAGTACAAAGAACAACCCAAACTTATTTGACAATCATCGTCGTCGCTGTCATCATCACCATCAAAGACTGCCAACATGCTGCACTCAATGTGTGCCAGGCAGTTTTAATATACACGGCGGGGGTACTGGTAAAATCTGAACACGGACTATGAACTGGATAATAGAATGGCACTAATGTTAAGTTTCCTGATTTTGATGACTGTGTGTAAAACAAAGTCCTTGTTCTTCAGAAATACTTACTAAAGTATTCTGGGGTGAAGGGTTGTCATTTCCAATTAACTCTCAATTGACTCAAAACCACTCCCCCTACATTATTAATGCACATCAAAATCACTGTGCATAAAAGGCCTTATGAATTATTAATAGGCTTTTAATTTAATTCTTTTGAGAATTAGAGCTGAAAGGCACTATTAGCAACATCTAGGAAGACACTGCCATGATACATGAAATTTTTAAAATTTTTCATAGTTCAGATGATAAATTGGCTGAAAAGCATATGGGGCAAACCAGCTTTAACAGAAAATAACTTACTTTAGCCAGATATCACAAAAGTATACAAATAGCTATTATCCACTTTCAGTGTCTGAAATTCCAACTCAGGCAGCAGTCATCGATTTTGTTAAGTGCAGAATGTTACAGTTTAAAGGATCTTTGAGATTACTTGGTCTAAGTTCCAATTCAAAAGAGAAGGTGTCACTTAATAAAAATCACTTCATTAAAAATAAAAGTCAGGGGCTTCCCTGGTGGCTCGGTGGTAAAGAATCCGCCTGCCAACACAGAAGATACGGTTTAGATTCCTAATACAGGAAGATCCCACATGCCAAGGGAACAACTGGGCCCCTGCACCACAGCTAACTGAGCCTGTGCTCTAGAACCCAGAAGCCACAACCCTGAGCCCACACACCACAACTACTAGAGCCTGGGCACCTGAGAGCCCGTGCTTCACAGCATGAGAAGCCACCACAAAGAAGAGCCCCCAGTGGCCAAAACTAGAGAAAAGCCCAAACAGCAAGGAAGACCCAGCACAACCAAAAATAAATAAGATTACTTTAAAAAAAAATCAATACTAATTATCATTTACCTTTTGTAGCAAATCTCATGAATAACCTATTTCCTTTAGCAAGTTTGTTAGCTGGACGAAGATCATTTCTTAGCAGAGACTCTTCTTCTACCTGTGACAACGTGTCCAACTTAAGAAAAAAAGAGCATTTTCGATATAAAAATTAAAGCCTTTTTTCATGTTCATTCAGTAGCAAAGATACCATGGACTAAGAAAGCAATCTACTTATAATAAAACCCATAAGCATCACAGCACCAGTTCCTCTGCAGAATGTCTAAGTCAGAGGTCTTCCCTGACCACCTTGTCTAAAAGAATCATCTCCATCATTCTCTATCCGCTTACCCTTCTTTACTTTTCTTCATAGCACTCATCACTTCCTGACATTACATTACATATCTGCGTATCTGTGTATTGTCTGTCTTCCCCACTAGAATGTAGGCTCCAACAGGGCAAGGACTTTGTTTTGCTTGACGCTATATCCCCAGCACCTAGAATTTGGTATATAGTAGGCACTTAATAAATAATTTAAAAATGAATACACTTTAATATTTCCAACAACAGTACATATCCATTAGGAGATACACCATTACTTGCTATTCCTTAATTTTACTGATTAGATAGCACTGCAAGTCTTTCTCAATAAAACCATTTCCTTTCATACAGAAGTGTGAGCACTAAGATCTCAAGATGAATCATTCATTACACCCTCAAGAACTTAAAAGGCCAAGAGCCTGGGCCCCCCTCAGGAGGTGCAGTGGTGCAAGTCAGCGGAAGAACACAAGGTCCTATCCTAAGCCTTTAAGGCTCAGGTATCAGGGCTGTAGGCAGCTGTTTACACTGAAAGCTCACAGACACCTATGCCCTCTACTGACCTCTACATCACTTGAGTTCTCATCTTCGACTTCTCCTTCTTCAGCCTCATCGTCATCAGAACTGTCTTCCTGCTTGTCTAAAATGGAATGTGAGGGACAAGATGAATCTTCACTCCATCTCACATACATTGAAAGTCTGACATTGTCTCCTCCTCTTTATTAATGATCCAAAGCATCATAGCTTGTTTCAGAAATAACTGGCAATCAGATACTACATTAACACTGCACATAAATTCAAATTGTAAAGAATAGGACCTTCAGCCCCAAAGTCACTCCTCTGTGGTCAGTTACCTTTTTTACTTTTCTCGGATGACTTGTCCTCATTGGCATCCTTGCTTCTTATCTTATCCAGGGCTGGCAGAGAACTCATATTGATAAGGGCTCTCGTGGCTGTCATTTCATCCAACCAAACCACATTACCTAAAATAAGATGTAAAATAACACATCGCATCCAAGCGATTAAGTTTCTTGAGAGCAGAGACTACATTATACTCATTGCTACAGTATCATTCAGCTTCGGACTGGCATCAATAAATGTACAGACCAACCAGTGAAAGAAGTATAGAACCTGGTAGTAAAAACTTTAATAAGATTAGTCTAGAGAAGTATTCCAAATGGGGTCCCGCAAAATGATGGTCAAGTACTCCATGAAAAAAACTTCTATACATTAAAAATGCCTGGCATACAGTAAGTGTCATATGTAAGTGCTAGCAGTTTCGATGATGATGATGAAAATGTCAAATAAATGTCCTTTATCCTTCATTTTTCTGCCCCTCACATGGAAGCCCTCTGCTCTTCCTTGTCATCCAGACATGCTAAATGATGTTTCCCTACTGTAAGGTGCGGGTGATGAGGGCACCCATGGCATATATAGAATGGAGGAATGACAGCCACTTGGCTTTGCAGCAACCAATTTATTTTGCTCCTTTAAGAGAATTTAGCAAGAAAAAGGTCTTGAGAAGATCAACTTTAAAGCAGCATTTCTCAAACTTAAGTTATCCCTGTATCTCAGTTTGGGAAATGAAGGTCTAAAAATTCTCATTTTTTGTTAATAATATGCTACACTGTTGTTGCTGTTATTTAGTCACTAAGCTGTATCTGAATTTTTTGTGACCCCATGGACTGTCATCTGCCAGGCTCCTCTGTCCATGGGATTTCCCAGGCAAGAATACTGGAGTGGGTTGCCATTTTCTTCCCCAGGGGATCTTCCTGACTCAAGGGATCAAACTTGGGTCCCTTGCACTGGCAGGTAGATTCTTTACCACTGAGTCACCAGGGAAGCCCAATATGGTAAATGATCTTGAGCAAGTAATTTCCCTCCTCTGTTTCTGAGGGAGTGAGCTGGATGACGCTAAGGGTCCCTCTAACATTGCTGAGATAGATAGTTTTAATTAGTTAAATCAGGTGTCAGCAAATCCAGCCCATGACCCATTATTCATTCACTCATCCATCATCCATCCATTTATCTACTTATATTTGTACTTTATTTATTCAGTTATAAGTAACATACAATAAACTACACACCTGCCACCTGTTTTGCAAACAAAGTTTTACTGAAAACAGCCAGGCTCATTCAATTATATGGTCTATGGCTGTTCATGCTACAATGGCAGAGCTGGGTAGATTCCAGAGAGACTATACATGGTCTTCAAAGCTTACAGTATCTTTAATCCAGTCTTTTATTTAAAAAAAAAAAGGTTTGCCAACCCCTGATTTGGACGGTCTAAGTTAAGCAAACAGAAAAAGGAGAAAAATCTTTTAACTCAGTCATGTTTCTTCTTTCGGTGATTTAACATCTACAGAAAGCAGCCAGAAAAACTGGGAAAACCAGGTCAGCACCTGGCAGAAAGTGAAGCCAGACTAGAAGTGAGTCAGGACCAGAAGCCAGCAGAGTGGGTTCCGAAGGTCAGGCTAGACTTGAAGTAGGGACACACGTCAGAAATCACAGTTAGCTCACAGGCGGAACAGCCCCAGATTAGGACCAGCAGATGAAGCTTGAGAGAACACAGACCAGAGCAAGCAGAGGTGAGAGGTCTGGCATAGCGTCAGAGGGTTCTGGTCTAGTTCCAGGTCAGAGACAGCACTCTGAAAAGCTGCTGCAATGACAAGGCTGAAAGCCCTGAAAAGGCAGCCCCAAGTCTATGCAGTTGGACTCACGCCTTTGCTGGGAAACTGTGGGTGTCAGGAGAGTTCTCAATTGTGTACCTGGATTCAGATGCCAGCAACCAACCTCCCAGAGGCCTGACCACCACCTCTGAGCTGCCTCAGAACACTTATGGAAAATGTAAGGCAGGCTGGCTAATGTACAGGGACTCTGGTTCTCATCAGTGGGAAATTTTTCTCCCCTGGGCTAAAGGCAGAGGTTAGACATAGTCTGGCCACAATCATTCACCATTTGAGATGGCAAGAATTCTTTTTAAATCATATACGAAAGCATATTCAACAGAACACTTTGGGGGTACTTACAGGAGGTATCATCCAACCACTCGATGTGAGCTGGAGGATATTCTTTAAAATAGGAAAAGACATCCTGGGTGCTCATCTCATCTACTCCGCAAATGTAGATTGTCTCCAGTCTCACTTTGGGGATTGCTAGGAAAACAGGACACAGAGAAGATGAGAGAATTTCCCACCTGCTGCTGCACATCCCACCAGTACCCCTTTGTGACAGTTCAGATAACATGTATTTTAAAGAGAAATGCACTGGGGCTTCCCCAGCAGTCCAGTGGTTAGGACTCTGTGCTTCTACTGCAGGGGGGTACGGTCCCATCCCTGGCCAGGGAACTAAGATCCCCCATGTCACATGGCCAAAAAAAAAAAAAAAAGATATGCTGAAAGAGATGACAATTATTTCAAGAGAAAATAAGACCTTAACAGCAAGGCAAACTTTAAGTTTTTATCACACAACAAGAGCATTAAACAAATGACTTAATTCAGAACGGGCTTACTAGGCTGAGAAAGATTAAACAAGTGGTGCTCATAATATACACGATACTTTCTCCTCAAAATGACCTGTAGTAATTAAAGGAATATCAAATGCAACAGGATTATACACTGAACTTGATAAACTGACTCTAACATTTTTTAAAGGTATGTTAAAGAGACATGTGTGTTAGTCCAGACAGTTCTGAAAAGAAGAGACACTGCCCCTGGATGTAAAGCAAAGGCTGAAACTGGAGTAAAGAAATTCTTCAAACCAGTAAGAAAATGACAGTCCCAAACAGAAATGGGCAAAGGACGGGAGCAGGCGATTCACACAAAAAGAAAGAGGAAAGGCCAATACACACGTCAAGAGATGGCTGGCCTTGCTGCTAATCAGGAAAATCCACCTTAAGACAAGATTATCAGTCTCCACTGACCAGATGTTTAACTTAAGTCTTTTAGTATCAGTTAGTGGTGGCGAAGAGTCAGACACGACTGAGCGACTTCCCTTTCACTTTTCACTTTCATGCTTTGGAGAAGGAAATGGCAACCTACTCCAGTGTTCTTGCCTGGAGAATCCCAGAGATGGGGGAGCCTGGTGGGCTGCCGTCTCTGGGGTCGCACAGAGTCAGACATGACTGAAGCGACTTAGGAGCAGCTGCAGAGGCAGAATGAGCCACTGCCTCTGCTGGTGGAAGTGTGAACTGGCACAGCCACTCTGAAGGGCAACTCAGAGTACCTATTACAAATGAATTAACAGGCTTAGGAATTCTCTTCAATATCTGTCCTAACACATGGTTCACAGAGTGGCTCACACAAAGATGTTCGTTGCAGCACTATTTTAATAACCCAGTAGCTATCAAGTAATAAATTATGGTTTATCCATATCAAATGAATCATGGTTTATCCATATGATAGTCACAGGACAGTAAGCAAGCAGTTAAAAACAGATAGTTTATCACATACCATGGAAAGATTCTAAGACACATTACTGAGTGCAGAAAAATACATACATTAAAAAACATAAATATCACCATATATTTTCTAAAGGTACATATTTATTTACACAAATATCTAGAAAAAAAAGGCTGGAATAATTCCGTCCACACTGATAATAGCTCTTACCTCTAGGAAGGAAGAAAGGTTGAAGGCTGTGGTCAAAAGGAACCCCAGCATTACCAGAACTGTGCGTTAACTTTTTCAGTAAACACTTGAAGCACATTATTTAACCTTTTTAATTGTGAAATATGCAAATACATCAACAAAGAAAAGCTATTTTTAAAAATACCTTATATCTACCACCTAGCTTTATGCTTAAATTCCTAAAACAATGTGAGGCAAATAAAATGTTACATATAATACCAGGACCTGTTTAAGCTCTCTGTATCCCTTCTCTCCCCGGCTTCTCCAAAGCAGTTCTGTCAAGAATTCATCATCTACAACTCCTAAAGATGCTTTTATATGTCATATATTTTATTTAAAACAAACCCGAAATACACGTGAACACTTCCAGATAAAAATTCCTTTTTTTGTGTGTTATTTTGAAGAGTAAAAGATAGGTTTAATGGAAGCTCATTCAATGTGGCCAGAATAAATTGGGTAAGTATCTTTCTGCCAACTCAGATTCATGAAAACAGAGATATCAAGATTTATGAATCCTAGCATTAATCCTTATTAGTGCCCAGCAGTACAATGAGCAGAAGGACTTCTCTGGTGGTCCAGGAGCTAAGACTCCACACTCCCAATGCAGGGGGGCAGGATTGATCCCTGGTCAGGGAATTAGATCCTACATGCCTCAATAAGAGTTTGCATGGTGCAACTAAGACCTGGAATAGTCAAACAAACAAATACATTAAAAAAAAAAAAAAAAAAGGAAACATGAGCGAGCCCCCAGTGAGATGGAAGCCACACGGCCATGCAGGGACTCTAACACGCAGGGTGGGAAGCTGAAGGGGAAGCCCAGGGAGCTTTCTGTTCTTCAAACTAAGTGCCATGATTTTGGAAGAAAAAAATCCTATGAGAAGTAAAGAGCTGGTTCTGAAGAAGGTAACAAACGACAAGGACAGCTCCTGGTGAAGGCAGAGAGAGGAAACAGACTAAGGAGCAAGAGAAAAATATCTTGGAGATGCTGATATGAAGGAGGATTTAATCATATGTGAGACAAGCTCAAGATACGATGGAAGCCTGCCAAAGCAGAATGTCAACACTTCGTCACCTTGTTGACAGTGTCACTGCTTAAAATAAAGCAACAAAGATGGCACCTAGATTTAGGCCCAGCTGATGAGCAAGGACTAACTGCTGAGGTGGCAGTAAACAGATGAACTGGGGAATGAGAACTGGGTATGTTCCGAGTGCTGACCACAAGCAAGGGGGTAAGGGAATCCTCCTCCCTTCCAACAGGGAAGATCCCCATTACTGACAGATAGCCATACACAAAGGGCTCTTTGGTGGCTCAGTCAAGAATCTGCCTGCAGTGCGGGAGTCCTGGATTCGATCCCTGGGTTGGGAAGATGCCCTGAAGGAGGGCATGTGGCAACCCACTCAGTATTCTTGCCTGGGGAATTCCCATGGACTAAAGAGCCTGGAAGGCTATAGTCTGTGGGGTCACAAAGAGTCAGAAACTAAGCACAGTACACAAAACTCGAGTTTTTAGGAAAGCAGATTTCTGAAAAATCCAAAGTAGTAGTAGTCAGCCCAAGCCTAAGATCAGATGGATCAAAAAACCTGGAAGACACTAAACACAGTAACCCAGAGTATGAGAGGTGATCCCAAGAAAAGAGAAAGCAGCAAAGCTTAGCTGAGCATGACTTGCCAAAGAACACATATGGGAGATCGATAAAAGGCAAATTAACAAATCTAAGAGAATAGATGTAAGAATCTGAAAAACTGTGTCAGGCTCTGAAACACATAGAAAGTGCCGATGACAGACTGTCAAGTGAAGAGAAAGAAAGCAGCGTGACTGCAAAGGGGAAAACAAAAATAAAGTCCATACTCAGAAGAGATTAGAAGGAAACCCACAAAATGCTGACAATGACTGGGTTTGGGTGGTGAACTGTGGGCAACTTTTCTTACTTCATTTTCCAAATGTTCTTTGGTGGACATGAACTGTCTGTCAACATCTAAAGAAGAAAAGGTTATAGTCCAGAGCCAACAGGCTCAACAAAAATGCTGATGGTTGGTTTTATTTACAAGTGTTTGGAGCAACACTGCTTTGGGAAGATGATGCAGGAAAAAGAGCAGGACTGTTGATCAGTTTTGCTACAGTACTAACGGACAGCAGCAGCTATCATTAAGTAAGGTGACAAGGGCTTTAGAAATAGTTTTTTTTTTTTTTTTTTAAATGTTTTGGCCTCGCCCTGTGGCATATGGGATCTTAGTTCCCTGATGAGGGATCGAACCCATGCTCCCTGCATTGGCAACAGAGTCTTAATCGCTGGACTGACAGGGAAGTCTCCAAGGAATAGTTTTAATAGATTCAAACCATCTAGTTTAGAGTTATACCCTACTGTACTGACTGAAACATGAAGCAGTGATTTCACAATTGGGTAATAATCTCTAAGATTACTGCAGGGAAGGAGCAAGGTGCCTTAAATCCTTGAGGACTGATCCCATACTGACTTTCATAAAAGAAGAAAATAGAAATTCCCGAATAGATCAAAAAGACTGTCATTCTCAGAAATTTTTAAGATACAGCTTAGACAGAATCTCTGATCCCTTAAGAAACCAAGACTTACCCATAGGAAATGATAAGCCAAGCAGCAAGCCAGCTGACCTCTTCTCTTTCCTGATTGGATTAGCAGGCCAAGAAATTCAAAGAAGACCACAGATGGTGTTCTACCTCAGGTTTATTAAGGCACGTAATCTCGATCCCCATGACAATAAAATGGGAGATGGGCCAGAAAACAGAATAAGACTATCATTCATGGATTGTGTGTCATGGCATGATATGGGATTATCCTGTCTGACATTTACCAACAACTGGATGAACATGCAGAAGCCATCCCAAAGGCAGGAACACAGCTAAAATGCTGAAGGGCAGAATTAACATGAACATAACTCCACAGGCGGAAACGGAGTCTTGAAATCACGATGGAACTTACTCGGGATAAATAAAAAGGCAAGTTTTTTAAGGACACAATGAGAAAGACTCTTTCGACAGGTGCAGTTCCTGGGGGCAAGAACTGGTGCTCTGGTTGACTAGAAGATGACTACCATGAAGGGGCCAGGACAGAGACCATGGTCAGAGTCCTGCCAAGCATTCCACAAATCCAACCAAATCTGGAATCTGCACCTCACCTGGTGAAGCACAGCAAGAAACTGAGCAGGCTCTAAAGGAGGGAGGCCAGAAAGTCTTGTCACGTGAGAGAGTCCAGGGCACAGGCTGTCCATTCCTTCACCTGCAGAGTTACTGTGTGAATGAGGAAATGACTTAATGTTCTTTTAAGAGTTATGCAGTAACTAATAGATAGAAATTACTAGAAAGCAATTTCTTTTCAACATGAAGATATATCCAAAAACAAGACTGACTGCTTCATAAATAGCTCTCATGCCACCACTAGGAACTGTCCAGGCAGAGGCCACAGACCACTGGGAACTTTGCCTAAAGATCTGCAGCACCAGGCCAGATATGGGACCCAGATGACTCCTAAGGTCCCTTCCAACCATGAGGGCATTGACCTTGGAGATAAAAAGATCCAAGCTGCTTAACACCCAGTCACTCAAGAGTAGCAGGTCATTCAGTACAGACTGGTCTAGCACACCACATCCCTCAAACGAGCACAGACATCAGGAACACAGGCTTCAGTCAGACCAGCCTTCTAAGTCAGCCTTGCTACTTACTCCCTGTGGCACCTTGGGCAAGTTTCTCAACCTCTCAGCATCTTCCTTTCCCCACCAGTAAAACAGAAAGAAAACTTTCCCTGCAATGGGGTTGCTGAAAGGGTACATTAACACACAGCAGAGTGACTGGCATGTGGGGAGCACTTATAGAATGGTATATTTCATCACTGTTGATATTAATAAGAAGAAATAACCCGGTACCTTACTGTGGCTGCAGGAATCGAGATGTTTATTCCAATGTCCCCATTCTCACAAGAGGCTGGGCCACTTAAATGGCTGTCTGGAAGATGGAGAATGCCAGATAATAATAATAACTAACATTTACTACGTGCCAGGCACCACTCTAGGAATCCTAACATTTTGTTAGAACCTCCCAACCACCCTGTAAGAACTAAGTTAACCTGACTTTCCAGATGAAGATATTGAGGTTCTCAGAGGCTAAATAACTTGCCTAAGATCAGAGTTAGAAGGTGACAAGTCAAGATTTGAATACAGACAGTCAGGCTTCAGAATCCATGCTCTTTGGGTACAGTTAACCCTGACTGTACAACAGAATTACCAGGGGAGATGAAAAAATAGTAACTCTGAGATTTATCCAAACCTACCTCCTACTCTAATTTAAATTGATCTGTGAAAGGCAGCAGGGTTCTCCGGAGTTCAAGAACATAGTCTGAAGCCATGCTGCCTTCTGGGCCAAAAACAGGTTGTAATGAGCCACTGATAGTTCAGGGAGATCTACGGTATTTTAGGAGTATCTTCAGAATCATGAGATCAAGATTGTTTTTCAAAAAGCATTTTTTTTAATTAAAATTTAACCCCAAAAGAAGAGATCCTATTCAGGAGGGTATCATATTCCCATTTTATGAACAAAGAGAATGAGCCCTAAAAAGGTTCCCTAACTCACCCACATTCACTAAAGAACTGAGACTGGATCCCAGGAGGGCTCTGGGCTCAGAAGAGCCCCAGCACAGGCAGGAAGAGAGACTGACGTGGGTAATTAGGGATGCTGCAGAGGGAATGACATCTGAACCAGACAAAGTGTGGGACAAGGAAAGACAAATCAGCAGGGTGACAGGCATGAACGAGATCAGAGGCAAGGTGTCACATGGAATGCGCCCAGGACTAGAAGTAAAAGGCATGGTGTGAAACCACAGTGCTTTCAAGATGGAGCTGTGGGAGAGGCCTCAGACGTCTGTGTGGGTCCAGTGTGCAGGCACATGAACGACCAGCTGCACAGCTGGCCCTGGCCTTCACAGGGCTTTTCCTGAAACAGACCACCACTCGAGCAGATGCCTGGAAACCTAGCCTGCGAGGCAAGCAAGGTCATGTTTCCAAGTTGAACACAATGCAGAATAAAAACAGTGAAGTGGTGTCCAGAGTTGAGCTACTCTGACCATTGGGAAGGACCGAGGAGGCCTGGGTCTCTGCTATCATGTCATACATTGTAAGGCAACAGAGCAAAACAGTTAAGAGCAAGGCTTTAGAGTCAGATAAACCTGGGTTCTAATCCTGACTCCACTTTTACTAGTTGTGTAAACCTGCGCATTTATTTAATTTCTTTGAGCCTGTTTCCTTCTTTGTAAAATAGGGATTAAAAATATATTCCTCGTGGGGTTGTTGTGAGAAATGAGTACGAAACATATGTAATGTGCCAGTTAACACAGTGCCTCATAAGAGAGCATGTTCCCAACAAACAGTAGCTATTCTTTCATTCATTCAACATGTTTTTATCAAATAGGCAAACCTAGAGAAACTCAAACAGCAGAGCAAAGACCTTCAACGTGCATTCAGATGGCTGCCTATTAAGCTCTTCGCCAAGTCTCAAATTTGCAAATACAACAAAGGGAGATCATTTGCATTTATGGAATAATAAACATGGCTGTGAACTCACTAAAAGGGAAGCAATAATCTTCCCTTCTATTTATAAACTGTCTTCAAAAACTGGGGTAGGTTATTATATTTAAGAATTCAGGGTGAGTTTCAGGAAGCAAAATACTTAACCTTAATAAAACACAAAAATAAAGTAAAATCACAAACCTGTATCAACAGAAGTATTAATGGTATCCCTCACCAATCTGACTCCTCTAAAAGAGTCTCACTGAGATACACTCCTGCTACATTTAAAGGCAAAGAAAAGTAAACACTTCTACAATAAGCAGAAAATGAGTTAAGAGTCCCACAGAACCACAGTTCTATTCGCCGATCTGCCACCAACTCCATGAGGTTCTCTGGGGCTCCTTAGACAGTCTCCTGAAGTCCTGACACAGCCAAATGAATACACACACACACACACACACACACCACTGAGACACAGCTAATGCAGCTTATCGTTAACAGGCCACCTCACAAGTGGCGAATTCACAAGTTCCACGTGAGGTGAGGCCAGAAGCACAACGCCGTGGCAAGGAAACTGTGGAAAACTCCCCCCAAACACCCTGTACCTTTCTTCATCATGTCTCGGTCCAAGGCTACATTCCTTTGGGCAAGATTTACTTCTGATCGAAAATGGAAGCGCTTGGCTCGCTGTTCCTTCTTTTCAATCGCTTCCTAGAGGGTGCAGAAAAAAAGCCAAAGAAGTGAAATGTGGAGGAGAGTTAAATCACAAACATCACATGGTTCACCGGCGACAGCCACTCAGAAGGGATAAGCAACACTGTGCCTTGCCTCATTTTTGCATGAACAGGGTATTGGCAATGGCTGGGAGAGTGGACGCTAACAGTGCTGCAATCTGTCATCATCTCTAGGATGAGTCAGTGCCTATCAATGTATCTGTGCAGAAACCAAGGCACAAAAAAGTGAAAATGTTTGCCAGGGCCACTTCAGCTAGTAAGGGGCAGATCTTCTCGGCGCTATTTCTAGAAGCCCCACCACCGCCCCCATTTCACATCGTCTGTGTGCATGGTAATCATACCTATCACATTATGTCTGCCTGAGCAGTCCACTCCCTAAAGCTTTTTCTGTGTTTAAAAATAACACTGAAGCCAAGAAACTCTCTCCTCTATTTTAAACCTGTGTCCACAGAATTGCCAGTTTTCATTTTGAAGTGACAAGAAGCACTGATGCTTTCTGAAAAACCAAATCAGCTTCCTAATTTTTTTTTCCCCCCAAGAGCTAAAATATACCCAGGTCCAACTGTGGGTTTCTTGATAGCTCTTTGGAACCTTCACTAATTGTATATGACTTTGCCACACTAATTGAAGGTCTGACTATAGAAAGCTTCTGGGGATTGGTAAAGCAGCAACACTTCTGTTATTTCCCAATAGTTATGTTAATTTTCTCCACTGAAGTCTTCCCACTGGAAACAACTAGTTTACCTTTCTTTGGTAACAACCAAAGTACCAATTCTTGGCTACCACCCTTTCCCCTATATATTTGTTTCAAATAATGGTAAATTGTGTAGGCTTAAGAACAGGATTGCATACTGCTTTTTCAGTTTCAGTAAGAAAACACCTTCACTTCATTCTATTTTCCTGTCAAAAAAGATGATCAGTTCTTTCTTTTTGCCTTTAAGCAATTTGAGACAGATTGAGACCCGGATAAAACACAAAAAAGTAAGCACGACATACTAATTTTATTTTTGCTTTCATACATCCAATATAGTAACACTGTTATTTATTCAGAGTTTTAATTCAACTCTTTAAATGGCACACATTAAAATCAGAAAGAATGTTTAAGCTGAATATCAACACCAATTAAAGCAACAAATAAGTACTGATTGTAAGGAAAATAATATGTCTGGTTCTGTGAAGAGCTGCAGTGAAGCTGGTAATCTAGTAACAGCAATCACCAGATAAAAGGCAATACTCCCAGGCAGTGAAAACAGTTCAGACCGCTTGGCCTTCAAAGTTTAGCCACATATTCATGAAAGCCTATTTTTCTAGGCCTCAATCAGTGAGGAATAAAGATATTTACTAAAGGCCTACTATGTGCCAGACACTTTTATGCTTTGCTTCATTTAAAGTGGAAACAGTTTACACATTTAAAAAAAAATGGATAGGGACATCCGCCTGCCAATGCAGGGAACCCAGGCAACAGAAGATCCCACGTGCCACAACTAAGATGTGACATAGCCAAATATATATGTATGTAAAAGGAACACACAGAACTTTTTCTTGGACATGGTTAAGCACAGGCGTCTAGTGATTTTATCTTCTCACGGATTCAAGAACACACAAACGCTCCCTGCATGTTCTCAGGCACACTGCGAAACAAAATATAAACTTAAAAAGGCTTAATCCAACAACAAAAAAAGGTGGTAAAGAATAACTGCTGTTCTACAAGTCCTAGGGACTTGAGCACTAAGTTCAACCGCTTCTCAAAATGAATAAATGAATCATGGTGTATCTTACCTTGGAGGTGACGTCAATTCCAGTGATGAAGCTGCCAGCCTTGTTTTCGTATCTTCTGCTTGTGTCCTAACACCAACGGAATGGGTGAGAAATGCTAACAGGCAACTGAGGACAAGCGCATGATAAACAACAGCCTGACAACCCATTCCTTCTGGAGAGTCTTCTTTTCAGCAACCTGTTCCCCACCCTGACAACCCTTTATTATGAGGAAAGCTGTCCCAGTGACTCCATGGTAGCAATCATCCACTCTACCAAGAAACTTTTTCTAAATCAGAGCCTGTCCATAACCTAAAGTAATTCCATCTACTGAAGGTATCCGTGTAAATGAAACTCCAAAGGCATTTGTGAGAAATATCCACGATGAGGTACAGTCACTCATCTCCCCAGCTCAGACTGGATAAATTCATTGTGCCAGGCCACCAGATGGGGCACAAGTCTTCACTGAGACGCAGAAAGTCCAGGCTCACCTCGACCTTCTGGGGGAAACACTACACTGTGCAATGAAAACAGGATGAGACTCGGCAGCCGGGGGACTCAGATCACAACTCTAAGGTTCGCTAGTTACAAGACACTGTACAAGTCCCCTGGCTTCTCTGGACCTAGGTTTCTTCTGTGGCATCTGCCTACCTTTCTGGCCTCCTTTACTGCTCTCCCACTTGTGCTACAGAACTTTCTGTTTCTCCAATAAAACAATCTTGTTCCCATCTCAGAGCCTCTGGGTTTACCAAGTTGGCCCTGCTGGGAACAAACTCTTCCAGATCTGCACATGGCTGGCTCCTTTCTGTCACTTAGGGTCCAGCTGAAATGTCACTATCTCAGAGGACTTTCCTGGTGATCTTGTGGCATTCTGCTTCCTGCTCTCCACAGCTTCCTCTGCACTCTTCCATCCCATTAACGTGTTTTATTCTCTCCACAGCATTCACCACTATGGGAAATTATTAACTTGTGGCCCCCAACTGGAACATAAACTCCAGGACAGTCTGATCTTGATCTTGATCAAGTGGCTAGGACTGTGCCTGCCACAAAGTGTGGGGACATCCAACGGAATGAATGAAGGGATGACAACATCTACTTCACAACTTCCGTGATATTTAAATGATAACATGTAAACCACTATGTTAACTGTTGTTGCCACAGTCATTATAATTTACAATCTGTAGTGCTCCTACATTTTTTAAAAAACCTTCTTCCATAATTTCAGTTTAAAAGCAACACTTGCAGACATGTGGTAAAAAAGTGGACCAGGGCAGATGAGAAAGTAAGTACCAATACAGGAGAGGAGCCCCGCAGGCCTGAGACCAGCCCTAAGACCATCAGTCCACCAAACCACAAGCAAAACACCTCTCTTCATCCTACTGTGACAGAAGAGAGGGACCAAGGACCACTGCTGGCTCGCTGATGTTCTGATTCCACGAAGGGTGAGATGCTGGAGGCACGGTGTAGCGGTGGAGGCGCGCGGGGACGAGATGACCCTCAGGTCACAACAGAAACACTGAGTTTCTGCAGCTGACAAGCCCAGCCCTCCCGAGGAAAACCGCGGGTGCTCTGTTTAACAAACACCAGCTAAACCGGAGCAGGATGCCCGCGCCCCGCTCCCCGACAGTTCCTTCTGGGCTGCTCCAGGCTGTGTCTTCGCCCGGGGGGGGGGGGTTCCCCTTTATCTCAAACCGCACCCCTCAGACAAGCCCTAACCCTCCTCACTCGCCTCTTGCACAGAGCGGCTCGGAGGGGCAGCGAAAGGGGTGTTCTCGGCTACCCACCCCAATCTCTCCGACCCCTCCTCCTCAAGCCCCCTTAACACCCATTTCCGGGCGCCCGGGCGTCCTTTCTCTCGCTCCCCCGTCTCTGCTCCAGTCTGGCGCCCCCGCCCCCCGGGCGCTCGCCCCGGCGCCCTCTCCCGAGCGTCCCCCCGGCCCCGCCGCCTCCCCTTCCGGCTCGCTCGGGCGCGGGACACTCGCTCTGCGACCTCCTCCTCGCCCCCGCCCCCAGCCCGTACCGGGATCAGTTCTTTCAGCGAGCGCCGAACCGGCACGACCTCCAGTTCGCCCTCCTCCACCTCCATGGGCTCCGGTTCGCCTCGGTCCAAACCCGCTTCGGGCGACGGGAGCCCCAAAGCCGGCCCCGCCGGGGCCTCCGCCTTCACCGACACTCGCAGGCCCCGTACGGCCGCCATCGCCGCCCGCCGGCCGCACCACTGAGAGCCCGCCCGGCACACTGCGGGCTAGAGCGTCGCTGCCACTGGCCACGGAGCAGCCGCCGCTACCTAGAGCGTCGCCTTCTGCGGCCAGAAAGCCTTCTTAGGCGCTGGCGTTCCCTGGTGGCAGGAGGGACGCGGGACCGGTTGGAGCTGTGCCTGGTGAAGTAGAGGCGGGACCGACTGGGAAACCGGGGCAGGGCCTTATGGAGGGGACGGTGCCTGGGCGGACTGCCTGCTGCAGTTTGGGTTTAGAAAATAAACCCTGGTTTCACCTCTCTTGATGAGGGTGAAAGAGAAGAGTGAAAAAGCTGGCTTAAAACTCAGCATTCAAAAAACTAAGGTCATGGCACCCAGTTCCATCATTTCATGCAAATAGATGGGGAAAAATTGGAAACAGTGACAGGTTTTATTTTCTTGGGCTCCAAAATCACTGCGGATTGTGACTGCAGCCACGAAATTAAAAGACGCTTGCTCTTTGGAAGAAAAGCTATGACAAACCTAAACAGGTATTAAAAAGCAGAGACATCACTTTGCCGACAAAGGTCTATCTAGTCAAAGTTACGGTTTTTCCAGCAGTCATGTATGGATGTGAGAGTTGGACTATAAAGAAGGCTGAGCGCCAAAGAAGTGATGCTTTTGAACTGTGGTGCTGAAGAAGACTCTTGAGAGTCCCTTGGTCTGCACGGAGATCAAACCAGTCAATCTTAAAGGAAATCAACCTGAATATTCATTGGAAAGACTGATGCTGAAGCTGAAACTCCAATACTTTGGCCACCTGATGCGAAGAGTCGATTCATTAGAAAAGACCGTGATGCTGGGAAAGGTTGAAGGCAGGAGGAGAAGGGGATGAGAGAGGATGAGATGGTTGGATGCCATCACCAACTCAGTGGACATGAGTTTGAGCAAGCTCCAGGAGACGGTGAAAGACAGGGAAGCCTGGCGCGCTGCAGTCCATGGCTTCACAAAGTGTCGGACACGGCTGATCGACTGAACAACGCAATGATTATGTAACCTCTCCCTACTCACCAGGGAAGGGGCCACAGTTCTTGAGGTGCTTGCCTACTGTGTTCCCCCTTTGCCTAGAAAAGTAACAAAGCTACTCTATTCCTCTCAAAAAAAGAAAGAATAATTATGTAACACGACAGAGGTGTTAGCTCCTGTTACAAGGGCAATCTTATTGCAATACAAATAGACCAACATCATGCACCTTAACCCTATACAATGGTATATGCCAATTTCATTTCAATTTCTTTTTTTTTTTTTGTGGGTTTTTTTAAATTAATTTTTATTTTTTTAGTTTGTTTTGCTTTACAATACTGTATTCATTTTGCTATACATTGACATGAATCAACCACGAGTATACATGAACTCCCAATCCCGACCCCCACCTCCCCTCTCCCGCCCCACACCCTCTCTCTGGATTATCCCCGTCATTTCAATGTCTAAAATAATTTAAAGAATTCTAAATCATATAGACGCTGAAAGGATTATGTACTGAGTCCAGTGAAAAAAGAGAAGTGATTGCCAAGCACTGGGGGAGATGGCGGTGAGGGGAGGTGGTGGTGGTGAAGGGGGAGGGGGAGGATAAACAAGTAGAATACAAGGAATTCTTAGGGCAGTGAAACTATTCTGTATGAAACTGTAATGGTGGGTGCATGACATAACATTTTTCAAAACTCACAGAATGTGCAAATCAAAAAGTGAACCCCACAGTAAACTGTGGACTTTAGTTAATAATAATTATCAATATTATCTCATCTGTTATAACAAGTGTACCACATTAAGGCAAGATTACTAGCAGGGGAAATTGGGTCAGGGCTGAGGTGAGAGGGTGTATGGGACTCTGTATTTTCTACTTAATTTCTCTGTCAACCTCAAACTGTTTCAAAAAATAAAATCTGTTTGTTGAAACAACAAAACCTTGACACCCAGATTACATCCCAGACCAATTAAATCAGAATCTCTAGGGGTGGATGATTTTTCAAAAGCTCCCTAGGAGGGACTTCCTGATGGTTCAGTGGTTAAGACTCTGCAGTCCCAATGTAGGGGGCCTGGGTTCTATCCCTGGTCAGGGAACTAGAGCTAGTATGTCACAAGGAAGATGCTACGTGCCATAAATGAGACCTGGCACAGCCAAGTAAATAAATAAAAATTTTAAATAGTTAATAAAAAAAAAAAGCTCCCTAGGAAATTCTAGCATGTAGCCACATTGATAACTGCTGTTTAGGCTGAATTGAGAATGGGGGAGGGCAAACCACAGCTGGGAGCCCTTTCTCCTTTTTGGGGTGTAGTTTCTCAGGAAGGTAGGTGGAAGTTGGCAAGATTAGCTGAAAGAAGACCAGAGCGCCTGAGAATATGTGGATCCTTTCCCGGGAAAGCTTCTCACCTCAAGGCTGATCCCCTGGACCTGGCGGAGACTGAGGGTACAGAAGTTTAACCAACTCTTTCCCATGTTTCGTTTCCCTGTGGTTGTGAGATCGTTCCTTCAGTGTGGACCTGTGCCTGGGCCAAGGGGGTGGGTCTTGAGACCAAAAGACCAGTGGGTCAACAGGCTGTCAGCGCAGAGAGTATCAGCCAAGAGCACGTGCTGTGACTAGGCCAAGCAGTGACCAGCTCTGCTGGGGGCGGGGCAGAGTGAACCAGGCAGCAAGAGGGAAGACGGAGCCTGTGCAGAGGGTGTTTGAGTGAGAAGGCAAAAGGGGTTCTTTCTGAATGCCTGGGAGTATGAAGCAGCAGCCTTCAGAGAGCCAATGGAGTAGAAATGGGTAATGGTTAAGGGGAGACCTGAGCTAGTTAGAAGGCTAAGGACCGGGAGGTGATGACCAGCAAAGGCCAGAGATACACAGGCCAGAGAAGGAGCTTCCTAGGGATCAGGTGGAGAGAATGGGATTCCCGAAGTGGGGGATGGGTGGGAGGGAGGCCCTGTTCTTGTGATTCAGTTGAAACATGCTTTTTGAATGGTCG
>SJXQ01011400.1:293361-317872 GCA_006408695.1 Aepyceros melampus
GGCCTGTCGGGAGGGCGGGGCGGGGGAGGGGGGGTGTGTTTAGCTGGAATTAGGATGAGCAAAGGCAGATGGCAGGTTCCCCTTCACTGGGCCCTACAAACTCCCCGGGACCTTTCAGGAGCCCTCTAAGCTCGATGGGTCCCTGGAACACAAGATAGTAGCTTTTTCTCTCATATAAAGAAAATTTGAAAATACACATAGATGCAAATTTCCCTTTTCAATCGTTACAATTTCAAATTATCTTTATCTTACTTCTGATTGGCTCGGTATGTCTTATTCTGAGTACTTTATTATCAACAATCAGACAGTTGCAAAGATTCCATTTACAGGTGTGATTTTCAAACTATAGGTCCAGGACCAAGAAGGTCATGAACTCTAGTGGGTGGCTACCGCTTTTTCTTTTTTTTCTAATAAAGTCCTATATACTAGAGTATATCACATGTAATAAGGATATATACTGTTTTAGAAAACTTTGGTTTCAATTACAGATATGAATGGCAGTGTAAAACTTTATTTCTTACTTGGAACAGAGAGCAAAAATGCTGAAAGCCCCTGAGTCTTAAAGGACACATTCCCTGCCTCTTCCCAGAACTGGTCTTTAGAGCCTTCCAGACAGAGACAAGTCACAGCCTGTATTCAAGACCTTAGTGGTTAAGGAGCCCAGTCCACCGAGGCCTGCACCCACTACTCTGTCTGCTGCTCTGCACTTAGCCTGAGAAGGGTAGACAAGGCAGACATGAGCTAGAACCCTAGATTTCATCAGCGACTCGCTGTGTGATTTTGAGCAAGCCATTTATCCTCTCTGAACCTCCGCTTCCCCTCTTGTAAAAGGGAATGAATGGAGTCCCAGCTACCTAACTCACAAAACGTGTAAAGCTGAAAGAACTCTTTTGTGTACTGGTGAGAATTGAGTTTCATCTCTATACTTTTCCTTTCTTCTCTCACACGGTCATCAAAATCTTCTTCCAGTTCTTCAAGGCCTGGCTGGAAATCCACCCCCTCTTCCTGAGGCCTCCCTGACTTTCCAGCCTCACTGACCCCACCAGCCTTCAAAGAATCACCGTCTTAGTCTCTCGTTTCCCACCCATTTCCCCCACCCCACCCCCTGAACCCAGACCACAGCTCCCTAAAGACAGAGCCTGGGCCTCTTTCTTTCACTAGAGTAGCTGACCCTAGGATTAGGGATATGGGGAGGGAAAGGAAGACCTATCCTGCCTGAACGCGATGGAGAACTCACCCCTTTCTCAGGAGGTCAAACACTGAAAGAAAAGAGAAGAAAAGAAAAGTAGGTAAGTTGCAACCAGGCTGAAAACACAGCTAATGCCAAGATCCCTGCCCCTTCTGGAGGGTGGGAGAGGGGGCAGACATCCAGGCATACTTGAGGGAGAGACAGGAGAGGGGTCCCAGGGTATCAGAGAAGAAAATGGCTGAGAATGGGTCTACTATGAACTTGCCTCACTGGAACCTTAGATGCCGAGTGAGGAGCATCATCATGAATCCCTTTAACAGGGGAAACTTGAGTCTCAGAGAAGGGGCAGGTAGGAGAGGGAGTGGAGGCTAAAGCCTTGGCCTCTAACTCCTAAGCCTGTGTTCCTTCTGGCCCATTCCCTGAAAGCCTCTAAGCCCAACCCTGAATCAAGCACCAGGGACTTAAGTAACAGCATCAGTATTACTATTACTAACAATAATAGCTAATGTGTCTTGCATATAATAACTCATTTACTTCTCACATCAACCATATTATGTAGATACCATTACTACCCCCATTTTACAGGTGAGGAAACTGAGGCACGGAGTTATCAGATAGAGCCCGGGAACCCACATCACATAGCTTACTTCTTGTATCTGCCTGATCCACTGTCTCTCTGATCAGTGGCATGGGGGTTTGGGAACACTGGTTGACTCTAATTGGATATCCTGTGTCTGGCTCAGCAGGGCTGGGGAGAGAATCTGGGGCTTGAAAACATGTCTTTCCTCCCTGTCCCCAGGAGGTCAGTGCATTTCACAAGGCTCATCTGAAGGTCAAGTGTGTTCCTGGGGAGCCTTGGACCCACCCGGGTAAGCTACTTTGGGTATGAGCTGGGTCACTCACCCAAATAGAGATTGTCCTCGGCTGGGTCATCCAAGACCTGGTGAGAAGGAGCAGACATAAGGGTGGGACTTGGGGAGGCTTGGGATAGGAGTGCTTGACAGCCCCAGGACCCACCGTGTGCTCTCTGCAACCACCCCGGATGATGGAGCAGGAACTGTGCCAGCACGAGGCTGATGAGGCCTCAGAAACCACTGGCCCCTGACCCTAATCCCCCACATGGCACCCTGTCCCTCTCTCCTTCTGCCATGGGGCTCACTTCTTGCCTCTAGAGCAGCTCATCCCCCTCCATGAGAACCTGAGAACATTCCAGAGCAGCTTCACCTGACCCCCAGAAGCCTCCTGGCCAACCCTATCCCAGTTCTGGCCCTGCCCTTGGCATACCCCCCTTGGCAAAATCGCTGGGTCTATGCCAGGTGCCCCCTGCACCAAGGGCTACTCCATAGGCCTCACCGGCTCACTACCTACCTCTATCAGCTTGACCACATTCACGTGGTCCAGCTTCTTCAGAATGGCAATCTCCTGGTACACCCGCTCCAGGGGCAGCAGCTGCTTGGCTGGGCCTCCCTGGGCAGCCTGGGACCCTCTGGGGGGAGGCCGACCTGTGACCCAGAAGAGGAGTCCAGCCTGTCACAGGAGGCTAGGCCTCACCACAGCCCTGCAACCAACCTCAAGCAAGAATCTTGCAAGACCTTGGCCTTGGCCTCAACCCACCAAGCACAGTCCCACCACCAGGCCTTTGCTCACTCTCTGCCTATCCACCCCAGTCCTAATGAAACTAGCCTCCGAGGTCTCCTCCTCCTCCGCCCCCAAGCCAGGAGCTCCCATGCACAGGACCAGACAGATACGCACGTGGGAAGCCGTACTGCTTCAGTAACTTCTTCTTGGAAAGAACTTTCATGGCCTGAGGAGGGAGGGGCAGAGATGTCACTTACGTGGAGCCACCAGGAACTAGAACAGGCTGGTTACATGTGAACGAGGTCCAGAAAGGCTCATGGGCACATGGCACTGAGCGTGTGGACTGGCTGCAGTTACAATGAGTTAGGAGGTGGCCATGACTGAACCTTAGGCCTTACCCCTGTTTCCCATAACAACCCTTTCTGGAGCTCTCCCCTCGGAGGCATCCAGCCTCTGCTTGCATATTCCCAGGGTCAAGAAGCTCATTCCCTTTGCATTCCGTTAGGGACAGGGAGATTACTCCCTTCACAGGCAGCCTTGTCCACTGTCTTGGCACAGCTTCTGCCCACCCCCAAGTCTTCCAGGGCCCAGTGTAGGTGACACCTCCCTCCTTCCCCAGACTTACATAGTGCCTGTCTTCACTTTCGTTGTAGGCCAGCCTCACCACACCGTAGGCACCCTGCAAAGAGGCACAGGTCAGCCCCTGCTGGACAGGGCAGCCTCCCCCAGGACTAGGGGGAGAGGAGAAGGGGAGCCTGAACTGCCCCTGCCTCCCGTCTCCTCCCACATCCCATCTCCACCCTGGCCTCCAGTGGGCATAAATTTCAGGCAGGCCAGGAGAGGGCTCCATGCCCTGGTCACTGCCCCTGCGGGGCTCAGCACAGCTCTATGCCTTCCCCAGTCCCCTCCATGAAAAACTCTGGGGAGAACTCCCCCAGTGGTTCAGTGGTTAAGAATCTACCTGCCAACGCAGGGAACAAGGGTTCGATCCTTGGTCTAGGAAGATTTCACATGCCATGGGGCCACTAAGCTCATGCACCGCATCTACTGGGCCCACACTCTGGCGCCTCTGAGCCACAGCTACTGAAACCCGTGAGCCTAGATCCATGATCGATATCGAGAAAAGCCACCGCAATGAGAAACCCATGCCCTGCAACAAAGAGTAGCCCCTGCTCAACGCGACTAGAGAAAGCCCATGCAGCAAGGAAGACCCAGGACAGTCAGTAAGTAAATAAACGTATAAAACTCCAAGGAGTCAGGAATCAAGAATTATCTCCCATCCCCTGTCGAGGTCAAAACTTCCCTCACATCCAGGGTAGGACTTCTTGGCTCAGCCTCACATTCCCAGAGGAGGAGAGGGGATTGTGGAGGATCCAGACAGGCTGGCTCTGCAAACCCCCAAGACAAGTTCCCCCTCCTCTTGGCCTGCCCCCAGGACTACCTTGCCAATCTCACTCTGCAGCTTGTACTGGTTCAGCTGTACGCAGTCCTGGTGGGGAAAAGAGAGGGGCCGTCAGGTAGAGCTTGATCCAGAAGCAGCACTCCAGGCGCACTTCCAGGGCCCAGTCCTGGCCCCAGGCCCCTCCCCACCAGCCCTGGGCTTCAACATTTCAAGTTTAGATGGGGAAGTGAGGTGGTGCCAACACCAAAAGTGATACCGAAAGCGACAAGAAGACTTGGATAATGTTTGAAAATGGGAATGGTGAACCTTGTGTATGCTTTGCTCCCTGAGAAGTGGTGGGGAAATGCCCTAGTTTCCACCTGGATACTGGGGGCTGGGAGACCCTGATGTAAGAAACCCACAAGCAAGTATTTCTAGAAGAAGCTGAATGAGGAGACTTATGTAGATGAGAAAAATGAGGACAACCTTGGGACAGGAGACCAGAGCCCTGGCTCAGGCATAAAAACCTCAGCTTCTAAAATCTGTAGATTGCTTGGTACTTAGGTTCACTTTAGATCTAAGAGGCAAAGATAGAGCCAGTGGGAGCCCAGAGGCTGGTAGCATGCTGGCAGTTTCTGAGTCACAGCAGACTCTATGAGGCAGGATTAAAAGTGGGGGACTCAAGCTGGGGAAGACTTGGAGGACAGGAGAACACACTATCTTCAAATCTCTAAACAGACTTCTTGGGGAATAAGGGAGGGATCTATTTCCAGGCTTAGACTGGGAGTGGGAATGGTGGGACTTATAGGAGGCAGCAGCTGGCTCAGATGGAGCTCCCCCGGGTGGGAAGGGGCCACATAGAGAGGGAGTGAATTCCTCAGCTCCGGGGGTACGCAGACCAGCGTCTGGACAGCTTGTGTGGCAAGGGTAGGAACAGCAAAGGGTCTTCACTGAGGACTGCTAGAAGCTCATGGGCACCCCCTAACTCTGCTCCACCAACCTCTGCGTCCGAGATGGCCACGTGGTGGGACTCAATGGTGGGCCTGCGCCAGGCCCGCGGGGAGATGTGACTGGCAGGCCCTGTGGCGTAAGGCCCAGCGTGGGCCTCCAGGCAGCTCCCCGCTGGCCGTTCCTGCAGGGAGAACTTCCTTGTCGAGAGGCTGGGCCGGACTGCAGGGTGTCTTGAAGGACCGCTGGGGATCACGGAGGCTGCTCTGGTCCGTGTCGGAGGGTCCACACCGTTCCTGGGAGGCTCCGGGCTGCCATCCGTCTCCTCCAAGTGGGTCACATCAATGGCTGCCACTCGCTCCACCAACTCAGCCCGAGGGTCCTGGCAGCAGACCGCCGGGCCCCCCTCCATTGCCACAGTCAAAGGGGTCCTCAGTGAAGCCTAATGGGGAACCTGAGAAAAGAGGGCAGAGAAGGTTCCAGTCCTGGCCACCGAGCAAGGAGGTCAGATTCCCAGGCCCTATCCCCACCATAGCCACAAATTGTGAGTCCCACCTCCATGCCTTTGCCCTGCTTGTTCCCTCTGCCTGGGTCACCAGCATCCAAACTGAGGTCTCCCTCCTCACTAAAGGAATGCCAGGGGGCTTCCCTGATGGCTCAGTGGAAAAGAATCCACCTGCCAATGCAGGAGACACGGGTTTGATTCCTGATCTGAGAGGATCCCACATACTGTGGAGCAACTAAGCCCGTGCGCCATAGCTACTGAAGTTGAGCCTGAGCTCTGGAACCCAGGAACAGCAACTACTGAGCCCGTGTGCCACAACTGCTGAAGCTCAGGGCCCTAGAGCCCGTGCTCTACAAGAAAAGCTACCACAATGAGAAGCCTGCGCATTGCCACTAGACAATAGCCGGCGCAGCAACGAAGACCCAGCACAGCCAAAAACACACACAGATTTTTTTTTAAAAAAGGAACTCCAGGAACTCATCTGGCTCTGCTGCACATCAGCCCTCTAGACCTCAGTATTCCCATCTGTAAACAGGCACATCAGCCTTGCTGGCTTCACAGGGAAGCGGGGAGAATTTGATATTCTGGAGTCAGAACAGACAGACATGGGCAGAACTGGAGGCCTCGCGGCACTGGCAGAAACAGAACCCAGGGTCAGCTTGGGCCCCCATCCAGCAGACAGCCTAGTGACTCACAGCTCCACCCCTTGACAGCAGAGCATTCCAAGGCTGCCGACGACGCCACTGCGCTGCCTGAAGCCGAGCTGAGCTCCTGATGCTTCAGGTCCCCCCCTCCACCCTTGTCGCTGCTTCCAAGAAGACTTCCTTGGGGCTCCAGCCTCTCCCACCCTGGCACCTTCTCCAGGGAGGCCTCTCTAGGGCCACAGGGCAAGTCTCCCATCACTCCCTTCCCCGCCCCAGCAGAGCCTGCAGCCCAGGACAGGCTCCGTTAGAGGAAGGGGCTACTGCTCTGATGACGGTGAAGAGAGACTTCACTGCACTTATTTCTCCTGGTTTTCCCTTCCAGTTTATTCATGTGGCCAAAATGTTCACCTCATCTGTTCAGGCTGAGATGCTTCCCTGGCCTGGCCTTGCACCCTGGTCCTATTGCAGTCTGAGCCCTCAGCAAGGCCCCAGACCTCTCCAGCTTGAACCCCAAACCAACCTCCAGTGTCCAGTCCCAGCCCTCACATTCAACCACATCCCTGGGCTGAACCCTGACCCCGGGCTGAACCTGGATACGCAGGCTGGGACTCCATTTCTGCCTAGGGCTGAGCACAGGCCCCACCCAACTCAGTGCCCCTCCCCCTTCCTGGGGGAGACAGTATCTTTTCCGGAAAAGGAAGTAAGTGGACTCCTGACCCTCTGCCCTTCCTGTCTGGTGGTAACTTGCACTGTCACTACAAAACAGTTTCGAGAACATGGTCTTTATCTCACTCCTTATTCCCCCATCACCTTTCTTTGACAGATGTCAAGGAGGCTGGGCTCGCTGGAGTCCACTGGCTGCCGAGGAGCTTGGGCTGGGTTCTAGTCCTGCCTGCCAACCTACCCAGGCAGCTCCTTCCCAGCTCTGAGCCTCAGTCTTCCCATCTGTACTACAGATGCAGGACCTTCCCAGATTCCCAAGCCTACAACACTTGGAAATGGATTGTGGGTAAGGGCATGGTCCAGACCCCCTGTGTCTGACACCCAAAGTATTGAATGAGTGGTAGCCTGGTGGAGCTGATGTTGACATGCAGAAAGGAAGGGGGAAGGGAATCTAGACTGGCAACAGGAAAAGATATGGACGCTGGACCTAAAGGAGTGAGGGGAATGTGAGCATCGGGTAGGCTTCCCTGGAGGAGGTTAGAATGGCAAATAGACTAAAACATTGGGAAGGCTTCTCTGAAGTAGGTGAGGAAGTAAGTAGGGCTGGAGCATCATGGAGGCCTTCCTGCAGGAGATGGAATGGGATTAGAGCATCAGAAAGGCTTTAGGAACCAGATGGTTGCAAGAAGGAAGAAGCCAGGGCTAAAAGGAGCCCTCCAAGCCTGGCCCACCCTGCCACCCTTTCCCTTCACTCTGTAGGTTCTTTTCTCCCACATAAACTCCACAGATTAGGGTTCTTGTCTGCCTCGTCTCCATAAGACCACTAGCCTCTGCAGCAGTACCTGAGGCGTCATAGGAGTTCAATAAATATTTGCCATAGTGATCATTACAGTCCTGGCCCCATTACACAGATGGGAAAGCAGAGAGGAGAGAGGGAACCCCAAGGAGCTTAAGACCCCAGCCCACAGCAGGGAACGGATGGCAGTGTCTGGAACTCTTGTCCTCTGGTCCCCAGCAGGAACCCAGGGGCCCGAGGCCACAGGCAGAGGCCACAGGCTGCCGAGCCCAACAAATTTGCATATGATTTTCCCTGAGACTGTCACCCTTTTTTTCTCAGATGAGGAAAGTAGGACCTCGCAAGGGACAGGGGTGGGTCTGGGGTCACACCTCAGGTCAGGGCAGACCCTTCCTGCTCCACTTTGGGGCCCTGTTTCCTGGTTTAGGACCCAGGCTCTGAAGCCAGGCTGCCAGGCCAACACCCCTTCCTGCGGTGTGCCCATCCACGGGCAGGTGACTGACCTCTATGCCTGGGTTTTCCCCATCTGCAGAATGGGGTTAGCAGCAGTATCACTGCTCAGGTGGCTGGGAGGAGTAAAGGAAGGAACGCCCTTACCAGGCTCAGAACCAGGCCTGCCCCTAACAACGGAGCCCCGTAAAACTGAGTTGTTGCGTTGCTGTTGTTGTGATTGCCTGGGACACGCAGTGGCCCAGATGGAGGCGCAGGCGGCAGAGGCAGCTGTGAGGGCTGACGTCAGGCCCTCCATACTCCCTCCCGCCTGGATCAGATTCAGGTGACTAAGCACGGCTATGCAGGAGGTGCCCCGGGGAGGCCCCAGGTTCCTGCCTGTGTCCAGGCGACAGGGCCTGGCACCCTATGTGTGAGGGTGTGTGTCAAGTGAGAGAATATGGGCGAGCGGGGCTGTCAGCTCTGGGTGACAGTGTGTGTAGGGGGAAGGGGATTCTGCACACAGGAGCCCATCTGCCCGGAAACAAAAATCTATGGCTGTGGTCTGCATTCGGTGGTTAAGCATGTTCGTGTGCATGGTGTGTCTTGAGGTCTTTGTGAACCCATGCCCCAGGATTGGGGGAGGGGGGTGGGCCCTGTGGGTGCCATGGGAACCTGATCTCAGAAAGTCAAGTTGGAACTTCCCACGTTCCCACCCAGTCACCTGTCCACCAGCCTGGGGCTGCCTGCTGGGCTGGGCTGTATGTCTTGGGCAGGACCCACCCGTCTCTGGAAGCTCACCCAGGGCGTTTCTCAAGGCCCTCCCCAAGCTGAAGCCTCTGCAGACACTGTATAGAAACTGACTCGGCGGCTAGCTAGGAGCCACATGGGCAAAAAGAAGGACAGACAGGCTAGCAGCCAGGCCCAGGGCAGAGCAAGGACTTCTGCAGGCATGGGGAGCCTCCTAGGGACCAGCTTGGTCCTGCAGCTGAGAATGGCCAGGCTCAGGCCCTTCCTCACTGAGAAGCGCGACCCCCAGCTGTCCTCCCAGACTGAGGCTATGTTCCCTGGACGCATCACTGAATCTGGGGGGCCTCAGTATGCTCACATGTGAATAGGATAGATAGCCTCCATCCTGCCACCTCCCAGGGCTATGGGAGGAAGTGAATGAGACTGTGGACATTGAAGCAGATTGTGCCTGAGTGATGTGGGGCTAGGATACGTCTGTCACAGCCACCGAGAGAGAGAGCCTTGTTGGGCTTACAAAGTGCAGCCTCAAGGACTTCCCTGGTGGTCCAGTGGTTGAGAATCCGCCTGCCAATGCAGGGGACACAGGTTCGATCCCTGATCCAGGAAGATGCCACATGCCTCAAGGCAACTAAGCCTGTGTACCACAACTACTGAAGCCCGCACGCCTGTGCTCTGCAGCAAGAGAAGCCCATGCACACAACTAGGGAGTAGCCACTGCTCGCTGCAACTAGAGAAAGCTCACATGGAGCAACAATGACCCAGTGCAGACAAAAAAAAAAAAGTTACTCTTAAAAAAACAAAAACAAACAAAAAAGCCCACAAAGTATAGCCCCATATCTACCCCTGGCTCCAGGATGGCCTGGCACATTACCCAGCTCAGACTTCTCCTCCCAGGCTATGTCCCTTATCCCCACCTCATTCCCAGGTATCTGGCTGCTCCTAAGGGATGCAGAAGGCTTCCCAGGAGGACCTCCTGCCTGCCAGTGCAGGAGACACAAGAGACTTGGGTTTGATCCCTGGGTCAGGAAGATCCCCTGGAGAGGGAATGGCAATGCCCTCCAGTATTCTTCCCTGGGAAATGCCATGGACAGAGGACCCTGGCGGACTACAGTCCACGGAGTCGCAAAGAGTCAGACATGACTGAAGGGACTTAGCCCGCAGCACACGGGGATGCAGACCCTGGCTCCAGACCCCACAGGACCAGGTATCCTCTTCAAGATCGAACCTCATCACCTTGGTCCCTCAGAGGAGGCCCAGAAGAGGACAGAGCAGGCATATCTTGCTCTCATCCACACTGGTTCAAGCAGCCCCGCCTGGGATGAATGTCTTCAGACCTCCCCTGAATTCCGAAGGCTGCTGGGAATCTCAGGGCCAGGTTGAGCAGGGGCCCAGCTACCATCTAGGCAAGACAAGACATGGCCCTGGTTGCCAGGGGACAGGCCAGAAGGGAAAGCTGTAAGGAGGTGGTCTGGTCCCCTGGGACCAGACATAGAAGGTGGCCTTGGTATCCCTGGGCTGCCTCACAGGAGCTGTGTTTATGCTCCTGACAAGTGTCTGGATGGCCCTGGCAACGGGTGGCCTCCTCGGCTCCCGCCTCCGCCTGGGATGACTCAGTCCCCTTGGGGGAGGCCCAAGCGTCTGGTGCCAAGTCATGCTGGAGGATGCCTGCTGTGACAACGCCCCCTCCCACCATCCCCAGGGGGGCCCCAGCCACTGAGGTGGGCTCTGCGCCTAATTCAGCCCAGCAGCCCTCAGCATATCCTCAGTGCCTCCTGCTGATGTCCTCCAGGTCCTCCCTCCTCTCTCTGCCCCTCCTCATCCTCCAAACCAGGTCCACGCCTCCAGCCCAACTCCTTCCAGCCAGCTGCCTCCTCCCCTCGGTGCTCCCCGGCAGCTCAGTTCCAATTCAGCTCAGCATTTCCCTGAGTCTGCTCTTCCTCCTCTGTCCCCATCACAGAGATGAGTGCCACCGTCCTCCCAGTTCTCCCAGGCCAGAAGCCAGGCAGCCCTCCTTATCACCCATTGTTTCCCTTTTGCCCATCCTTAACCCCCCGAACCTTACCCCACTTACTCTCCATTCTGGCCGCAAGTCCCAAACTGCAGACTCTCTTGTGCTGCCAGCCCTTCGGACAGGCTGTGCCTTCTGCCAGGAACACACCTCCCTGTCCTTGGCTGCTGGAGGACAATTCAGACATCTCCTCCCTGATCTCCCCACAGCTGGGTGAGGTCACCAAACTTAACTGCTTAAAAAGTCCAGACCCAGCCCTCCACTTTCTTTCCCCACTATTTCCTCCATACCTGCCACCCACTCCCAGGCTCACACCTCAATCCCACCCCACCCCATCCTCCATACCACTTCTAGAGGGAATATTGCTAACATGCAAGTTAACTTGGTCTCAGTTCTTCCAGACCTGGCCTTCCAGGATCTTGGAATCTGAAGGACAGAAGATCAGGAGATCTCGCTCTGAGCAGCAAGGAGACTGGGGCTCAGAGGCTGGGAAGCAGCCAGGGAAACCAGAGCCATTCATTCACGTGAAAAAAAACTCAACTGAGCACTTGCTGTATGTGCCCAGGCACGGTGCTAGGTGCCAGGAGATAAAGCAACAAATCAGAAAGACAAAGTCCCTGCTTCAATGAAGTTTAATTTCTAGTGGAACAAGAAGCAACAAACAAGAAAGCTGGGAATTAATAGATGGCATGTCAAGCGGTACACGCTGTGGAGGAAAAAATTACAATTGTCTGAGGGGAATCAAGAGTGAGGCCCAGGGACTTCCCCGGTGGTCCAGTGGTTAAGAATCCACCTTGCAATGCAGGGGACATGAGTTCCATCCCTGGTCAGGGAACCAAGATCCCACATGCCGCTGAGCAACTAAGACCATGTACCAGAAACAGAGTCCATGAGCCGAAGATCCTGCAACGAAAGATCCCACGTGACTCAAACAAAGATTCCATGTGTCAGAACTAAGACCCAATGTGGCCAGATAAGACGGTGATCATGCTATCTGAGGAACAGCAAGGAGGCCGATGTCCTTGGAGTGTGGTGTCTGTGTGTGAGAGGTACCTGATGGCAAGCAGAGTTCCACCTTGATGAGAAGGCGCAGTCATTCACTGTGCCTGGTCTCAGGGATGGCTTCCTGGAGGAAGTGGCATTTAAGCTCCTGATTGCTGAGTAAGAGTTTCAGAGGAGGTGATGAAAGGTCACACTGTGCATGACAGACAGCCACTTCCTGGCTGGGACTCAGGGCTTGGCCTTGGGGGTCTTTTTGGACAGAGACCAGGAAATCTTGAAAGCCAGAGGAAGAGTCTGAGTAGGGGAGTGACTGCGTTGGATGCGATTTAAAAAAAAAAGATCCCTCTGCCCTCTGTGGGGACTAGGGGTAAAGGCCAAGGAAGAGGCAGGGGTCCCCAAAGTCTGTGGGCCTAGGATACAGTCTGGCGCTCGGTGGGCGCTCCATCCCTATGCTCTAGAGGGAAAAGTGAGGGATGTGAGGGCGACCAGTGCATCCTCAAGGACACAAGCTGTTTGCTCCTGCAGACTCCCCGCCCCCGTGGCGGATAGAAACCCCATATGTGCCCACGGAGACATAGTCCTGTGACCTGGGACATAACCTTCTCTACACACTCCTGTACCCCGAAGACACACATACACACACCACTCCCGGAGCAGGCGCACGCCCATGTCCGCGTGACCCGCCCTCACACACCACTCCATCCAGTAAATGCACCCCCCTCACACACACAGGCACACTCCTATGCCCACGTGACACACGCACACCCGCCTCCAAACACCACACACAGGTCCCCGAGCACGTGTGCACCCTCCGAGCTACCAGCTCTGCGCCTGTCAGGCCGCAGCCACCGCAGCCTCCACCTCCGCCGCCCCCCTCCGCCCCCGCCCCAGCCAGGAGGACTGCGCAGCGCAGCCGAAGCCACGAGAGCGCGTTGCATCTGTCCCATTCATCCTCCAGCCCCAGCTCCTGCAGGAAGACTTGGGGGAGGGCCGTGTGGGCGGAGCGCTCCGCGCAGATCCACACGTGGGTGCCCCGGTCTGGGCCCACTCCGCACAGGCATGGCCTCCCACCGAGAGCAGGGGAGGGGGTAGTGCGCTGGGTGTGGACGCGGTCCCGCAGATCAGAGCTAGGCAAGGGACGCAGACGGCGGAGCGCCCTCGGAGATGTGGTCCCGGGTCCCGGGTGCCGGCGCAGACAGATGCAGGCTCCGGGAGGCACCCCAAAGACGGCCCCACAGACCGAAGTGGGAGGATCCCCGCATGGACTCGGTCTGGGCTGTCTTCGCAACCTCTCAGACCATCCCTTTCCCCTACAGGCTCCGGGCAGACGATCGGGCGTTCGTCCCCCCCACCTCCCGCTCCCCCGCCCTTGACCTCTCACCCCCCAAGCCGACCCCTACCTCAGCGCCCAACGACAGTCTCCGCGGCCCTGCGGGCTGCCAGGCTCGTTCCCGCGGCGCGCACCCCGCCCCGCCCGCCTTCCCAGGGCCGAGATCACCGAGCTCAGATCCGCGGCGCCGCTGCTCCAGGCTGCGCTCGCTCCTCCGCCAGCTACCGCGCCCGGCGCGCGGTCATTGGTGGAACCGCGCGGCCCCCCTCCGGCGTCGCCCAATCAGAGCACAGGACTCTCTCCCGGCTCCCGGAGGGGAGGGGCCGCGGCGGGCGGTGGCTCCAGAGCGGCACCTCCCCCTGCGGCGGGACCGGCCTCGTCACGCCCCCATCGCCCGGTTCCAGGCTACCTGGGGTCCCCCGAAATCCTTCCAGGACGCGTCCCGCGCCCCTTAGCGGGGCCTGGGAGGGTACGGGTGCTTCCCTACCCTTTGTCCCCCAGCCATCTCGGCCTGGCAGGGGCAAGAGCGCACCCCCCGCCTTCAGGAGCGGGGATGGGCGCAGTGTGGACTAGGGGAGGGGCGAAGCGAGATCAGCCCCTGGATGGGGCCCAGGCCTAGGGCAAGGGAGAAAGGCCTTGAATGATAGACTCCGGAGTTTAGCCTTCTGCCGCGTGGGGTGTAGGGGAAAAGGGAAGCGGTTCTAACAGAATGCTGGGGTCAGAATCGGGTTCTCACTTGGGGAAGGGACCTATGAGCAGGCAACAGGAATAGCCTAGCTGGGGCAGGATGTCTTGACCCTTGAGGTAGCCCACCTCTTCCCTGGCAAGTTCGTCAGTTATTGGTTCAATTACGTTCTGCACTTGTATACCCTCTGGCACCTCACTCCACCACTTGTCCAAGACGGAGCCCCATACACCTGCAAACCAGCCTCTTGCGTTCCTGTCTCAATCTGGAGCCAGAAACCTGGGAGTCTGGATAGCCGACCCCTTTCCTGTTCCAACCAGGAGATCACCAAGCCCTGCCCAACTTACTTCTTAAATATTCCTGGAATCCAGCCACTTGTTTCTACTTCTCTGTCCCTCCCTTATCTCAGATCACTGTCTTCTTGCACCTGCATTGCTACAGCCGCCTCATCTTGGGACTCCCAGCCCCAAGCAACCTCATCATCCTCCCCTACCACTCTCACCCACTTAGCTTTTCTCCACCTGGTGTCCAGAACAATATTTCAGAAACACAAGTCCAACTGGTCAGCTCCTGCTTAGGAATCTCCCTTGGCTCAGCAGTACCCTGGGAATAGATCTAATCAGGCTTTCCATGACATCAGTCCTAACCACTAGCTCTACTCCTTTCAGAGGCTGATTCAGTGCTCCTTCTACCAGAAACCTGCCCAATGACGTCACTGCACAGCATGGGTTAGCAACCCTCCTTAGGGACTTCCTTGGAAGTTTACCCCATCTGTTTACTTGCCTGTTCCCTTCTCTGAACTGTGAGTTCCTTGAGGGCAGGACTGTGCCTGATTCATCCAGCACACAGCTTGACACATTGCATGAAAGATGTTTGTTGAGTGAATAATTAATTTTATATGGCAATCAGGGGATTGGATGTATGGGGTTGGAGTTCAGGGAAGAGAGCTGGGCCAGTGAGACGTTTTGAGGAGTTATCAGGAAGGACCCATAGTAGAGCCATGGGAAAGGGTGAGATAACTCAGAGCAAATATACAGGGGCTGAGGACAGACAGTTTTAGGGGGAAAAAATCTCTGTAGTAGTATAGTGTTAGACGCTCAGTCATGTCTGACTCTTTGTGACTCCATGGACTGTCGCCCACCAGGTTTCTCTGTCCATGGAATTCTCCAAGCAAGAATACTGGAGTGGGTTGCGGTTTCCTTCTCCAGAGGATCTTCCCAACCCAAAGATCGAACCCACGTCTCCTGCACTGCAGGCAGATTCTTACCATTTGAGCCACCAGGGAAGCCCAAAAATCTCTGTAGTCGACAGAATCAGTCCTGACATACATAACAGAAATTCCACATAAGAGCCTCAGGGTAAACAGTCCTGAGTTGGTGTTGTAAGCAGATAAAGTAAGGAGTCCCAGAGAAAAAGAACCAAATGTAGCATTTTGGCATAAGAGAAGTCATTTGTGCCCTAAGCCGCTTTTGTGATCCAAGCCTGGCCACAATGCTTGTCTTTGAACAGGTCTCCATAATGAATGAACAGGTCCCAGTAATTAATGATTGTAAAGGAACAAAAGAATGCAGAAGAAAAAAAAAGAACGCAGGATCAAACAACTGTTGTCAGGCAAAGAAGTAGTAGCAGCAAAGACGATACATCAGTTGTAAAGACCCCCCAGTTCCGTTTCAATGGTAAAGATTAGCCTGAAGCACTTTCTTGAGCTGTTTTGCAGAATTGAAACCCCCTTCAACCACTAGATCAACCAAGGGATGACCTTGAGCTTTTCTGACCCTCCTGTCAACCTTTGCCCCAGTTCTATGATGCGTAAACTCCCCAAACCTCTTCATGAATAATAAGCATGTGCCCTAAGCTTGAAACTTTCCCAGTTTTGCTGTCCCGAGACACTGTTACAGAGAAAGATCCCCAGTGTTCTCCTTACTTGCTACAAGTAATAAATCCTTCCTTCTCTCACTCTTGGGCTTGGTTGTGTCTTTTCGCTGGACATCCACTACAAGATGAACCTAGTTTGGGGGCAACAGTTCTGCTCCAGCTCTGCTCCACGAAGACCTCTCAGATGTGACTCTTTCCACTCACTGCTCCAGCAACCTCTAGATTTGACTCTTGTCCTCATGATTCATGGTGATGGCTAGAGTTCCAACCATCACATACGTATTCCAGGCAGTGAGATGGAGACAAAGATAAAGAAGGTGGCAAAGGATCTACCAGCTTTCTTTTAATGAAAGTTCCCAGAAGGTGTCACATGACACTTCTACAAACATCCAATTAGCTATAACCTAGTCCATGACCAAGGCCAGTTGCAAGAGGTGGCTGAGAAAGGCAGCTTCTAGGCAGCCTCATACCCAACCAAGAACCAAAGGCTGTATCAGTGTGGAGACTACATATCTGGGGACAGCTTGCTGACTCCACCATTGACAGAGAGGATAGATGGAGGGGCAGAGCACTGCTGTGTACCAGGCTCCATGCTAGGTACTTTACATATCTTAGCCCAACCTGAATAGAGGCTATTATTATCCCTGACTCACCGAGGCGGCTTGGAGAGTTAAGCAACTTGCCCAAGGATATATAGTGGCAGAACTGCAATTCAAAACTATCTTTTCCCTTTTATACCAGGCTGGCTAGGAAAATCAGGGGAGGGTGGGACCTAGGAGTTGCTGAAAGGAAATCTTTCAACAAAGCAGTGGCCAACAGTGTCAGAGATTGACAGGCCAAGCAGGATATGGGCTGAAGTGTCCGCTTGGATGTGGCCACAAGGGCACTGCTGGTAACCTTGGCAAGGGCATCTAGAAAGGTGGTAGGGGCTGGAGGCCAACTGTAGAGGGGGGATGCAGAGGAAATACGTGTAGACTGGTCTTTCCGGAATGGTGTTGGCAGTGAAGGGAGGGCGGGCTGAGCAGCAGGGAAACAGAAGGGTGAGAAGGTAGCTGGGTGGAGAAGCAGGGTGAGAAGGAGGTGGAAGAGGGGAGCAGACACAGGAGTGGGAGAGAGAGGAGAGACAGCCTCTGGTGGGAGGTCTCTAGGCTGGGTGAGGTTTGGAAATCAAGAAGGAACCCTCTGCTCGCTCAGGAGGGAAGGAGACAAGGAGGTGCAAAACCCAGCAGATCCAGAGAAGGAAGGGAGGGAAGAAGAGGGAAAGTTCCTGTTTTGTAAAATCCGAGACACAGCTCTTTGCTAGGGAAGAGCACAGAAGGCCAAGGACCTGAGGGCAACGGATGGGGCTAGCCTAGGCCGTCCAATATGGTAGCCAGCAGCCACATGTGGCAATTTAAGTTAACGCAAATGCAATTAAACATCCAGTTCCTTGTTGCGTGAGCCACATTTTAAATACTTAATGGCCACACGTGAATACTACATTGGGCAGCACAGATAGAGTACGTTCTGTCACTGGTGTTGGACAATGCTGGTCTAGACAGAGCATGGTGACGGGGGTGCCCAGAGACCCCATGTGGCTGGAAGGTCATGCCCACAGCAAGGTCCCTGGAGACCCCTTCCACACTGTCTCCATTCAAGACCTGCCTCTCTTCTTTGGGACTCCAGCACAATTCTCTCCTAGGACAGCCAGCCCCTTCCTCAGCCTAGCTTTCATGAGGTCATGCCTGGGGTCTCTGCTTGTCCCAGTGCTAGGCCTTTCGAAACCAGGGGAGGGGGGCACGTGGAAGACTGGGAAGAGCACCAGTGTTCAGGGCTGTGTCAGGACAGTGGCCCATGGATAAAAGTGAACCAATCCCCAGTACTGCCTCTGCGGGGCTCAGGGCTTAAGGGTCAGCTCACCACCTCCACGGAGAGATCCAGGAGGACCTCAGCGATCACTCAGCTCAGCCCTGAGTTTCACAGCTAGGAACGCTGAGTTTCAGAGAAGGCAGGAAAGAAAAGGCAGAGGGCAGAGGTTTGAACTCATTCACCATTCCTTTTATTATCCTCCACCCCTTGATTTCTCAGACCTTGTGTTAACAGAGCTGGGCAGGCCTCGGGAGCCGGGGCTGGGTCACAGGCAGAGAGCCCAGGATTTGGCTGAGGCTCTCACCCTGACTAGAGGTAGCTGAGTAAGGATCCGTCACTAAGAAGGGCCGTCCTGGCCTCACACACTTCAGGATAACACATCCCCATGGAGGCAACAAGGCGTGGACCATGAGTCTGTGCCTGGGGGTGTAGGTGTGTTCAGATGGCTGTGTTTGCAGGGCCCAAGCTGTTCAAACACACAGTGTGGATGGGAGGAGGGTGTGCATGTGGGTGAGTGCACGTGTGTGTGTGTGCATGAGACACTGTGTGGCTTGTGAGCACACTACCCACCTGCTCAAGGCCTGCACCTGCCGGGTGATGCTGGCTCAATGAAGTCTGATACCCCATCAGAAGCAGTTCTAAAACTTAGGTCCTGAAGGGTTATGCTATCCTCGGAGACCATGTGACCAGTCCTGGCAATTCTGGTTCGGGAGATCTGAGGTGTGCCTAGGAGCCGGCGCTGTTTTTGGATTTCCTTGTTTGTTTTTGGCCTCGTGGCTTGTGGGATCCTAGCTCCCTAACCAGGGAATCATGCCCTGGCCATTGGCGGTGAAAATCCTAACCACAGGACCACCAGGGAATTCCCAAGTGCCAGCACTGTTGACAAGCATCCCAGGGAGATCTGGGGCCAGTAGGAAGCAGGGCTCAAGGTTAGCCATCCAACAGAACTCTCTGCAATGCTGCAAACATCTCTTGTGGTTCAGTAGGGCAACTGCTAGCCACATGTGTATTTACCAATTGTAATGTGGCTAGCTGGAGGAACTGAAGTTTTAATTTTATTCAATCCTAATTAATTTAAATTTAAATAATCTCCCACAGTTAGTGGCTGCCACTGGGGAGAGCAGAGGTCTGGAGACACATGAAGGAGCAGGATGGATGGATGAGGGCCCAGAGGGACAGGCACAAAGCTTGGGGCCAGGAGTGGCTGAGGCTGGGGAAGGCTTCCTTGGGAGGGTTGCAGAGTTGGAGCTGGAGCCCAGAATTGTGAGCTTCCGGCAACTCGGTGTCTGCCTGGCTGAGAGGGTGGGAGAGCTCCTGGGGAGATCCTTCCACCCTGGCGAGGGGACCCCTCTGCCCTGACTGGGACCCCACCAGCTCCCCAGGGAGCAGGGCTCCCCTCCTGCTGCATCCAGTAGGAGCCGGGGACGGAGGTCAGGATGTCTTCATGTTCTCCTGCAGAACCAGGGTGGAGCTGGTGGCCGCGGGGTCACGCTCTCCCTGTGGGAGCATCGGCGGGGGCGGGGGGAGGTGTCAGCCACCCGGAAGCAGCTGGGTCCCGGCACAGGCATGCGGGCCTGAAGCCCCGAGGGGCCGAGTGGGGGAGTTCTCTTACCGCCCCTGGGCCCATGCCTCCGCGTACTTGAACTTCTTCTGCTTGTAGTAGTGCCTCTTGGGCAGGATGTGGAGCAGGAGGAGGTCACAGAGAACCGTGGCCTAAGAGGGGGCGGGTGGAGGACAGGGCACAGGGGCCTGGGACAGGACCCTGCACACCCCACCTCCGTCCCTGCTGACCTCAGGGCCCAGGCTGAGTCCTGTCTGGACTCAGGTCCCCTCCCACCTCTGTCCTGCCCCAGCTCTGGGCCTCAGTTTCCTCAGACAGGCTGTGGGTCTACGGAGGTGGGGTGGGCTCAGAGAGAGTGAACAATTTCGGTCAGGTTTTGGGGTCAGAGATTTGTTGCTGAGGTGTCGGAGGAGAGGGACTGACCCCAGCACAATGATCGCATGGCCTCAGCACTTACCACCCCGAAGATGCCAATCCCAGAGCCGATGGTGGTCATTGTGGGAATGATGTCGAACTTCCCAGCCTGGTGGCAGGGCCCAGGGGAAAGAAGGGTTAACGGTCAGAAAGGTCTGGTGGACAAGGCCTTCCTCCGAAGCCCTCAGATCAGGCCGGGGGCAGGGGGACTTCCCCACCCTCCAGTGTTTCCTGGCCCCATAGCCCACTGCCCACGGTTCTGGCTTTGCATGGGGTCGCAGCTACTGGTCAGGAGCCCTGGGTTTTGACCTTGGCTCTGCCACCCTGGACATGGGGAGATAGAGGGGCAGTGTATTCACAGGCTGGAAAGTCCTGCTTGCAACAGCACGTTATCAAATATGGAAGTGCTGAATGAGGCCCATCCAGCTTCCCATTGCCTAAAACCATAGATACCCCCGAGACACCAGCAGGAACCAAGAATGTGTCTCAGGCCGCCCTTCACATCAGACACTTACCTTGCCATCCACCAGGATGTCAAAGCGAATCCCAAACACCTTGAAGAGGTGCCGGTAGTTGGTCCCATTCTCCACGAAGTGCCTGGCAAACCTTGGGGAAGGGGAGAGGTGGCAGGAATGATGGAGAAATGTCTTGAGTCAAGAGTTCCCAGAGTATCAGGATGCAAGAGCCCTTAGAGGTCCATGAGGAAGCCCCATGCCCCCCAATATTATATAGAAGGGGAACCATTGGCAGGAATCCAAGCCTCATTCCAGGAATGCTGTATTCAACCGTCACCCTAACTCCTGAGGTTGGCAATTTCCCCAGCCAGTCCTTGCCAGGTGGGCTTCAAGGGAATGGAGAGCCAGGGGTGGGGCTCAGCCCTCTAAGCTTGTGCTCCCTGCTTGGCCAACCCCAGGAGGATGGGAGTTTCCCAGGCTCCTCTGCTCCCCTCCTGGGGACACCTGCTTGATATCAAGGAATGACGGGAGTAGAAAAACCCGCGGGGCTCCAAGGAAGGATGCACTGGTGGGGGCCCAGCAGGCACCTGAAGTTGAAGCCTGGAGACAGATTTTTCTCCTCGTACAGCCCATGGAACTCGTAGACGGGTTTGCAGTGCCGCACGTGCCAGTCCAGGTCACAGTGCCAGTCGATGGTGATGCCCACCACCCCGCCCTGCCAGGGACACAGGAGCTCAAGATCCAGGGTATAGGATCAAGAAGTCCTGCCTGGTAACTGGTGCCAGCAGTCTCTTGAAGAGGGAACATTTTTGTTTAGCTGTTTGTTTGAGAAGAGACCCTGAGAAGCTGCCTGAGGGTTGAGGTCCTGTCACCCTCTCTGGCCCCTAGCTCCCGCCCATCACACTCCAGTTTCTAGAATACACCAACTTCTTCCTATCTCAGGGCCTTTGCACATGCAGTCACCCCTCCCTCACCTCCCATTCCCACAAGGCTGCCTCTTCCTCATTCTTTGGTCACTTCTGAGAGGCCTCCCCTAACCACCACCCTCAGTCTCAAATATGCCCCTGTGATTCCTTCTAAAGTGTTTTCTTCTAAAACATGTTTTACTTTATAGCCATATATTTATTCTCTGTGATTATTCACCCATGACCATAAACTCCACAAGGGTGAGACCGTCTCATTTGCGCTGATTCCTAAGTCCTAGCGTGGGAGGCGAGGAAATCGCTGTTGAATTAAAGAGTGGTCTGTAGGGATTTCCTTGGTGGCTAAGACTCTGTACTCCCAATGCAGGGGGCCCAGGTTCGATCCCTGATCAGGGAACATGCCAAAATGGAGAGTTCGCACGCTGCAACTAAAGAACCTGCTGTCGCAAGGAAGATCGAAGATCCCGTGTGACACAATAAGACCTGGCATAGTCGAATAAATAAATAATACATACTTTTAAAAGTAAGTCTGTAAAGACATGGGCTGGGAAGAAAGAACCTGAGAAAGTGAAGCTCCTCCAGGCAAGGCAAGAATCAGGGACAGGTAGGGGTGGGCTGAGCAAGAGGAGAGTTGTGTCAGGTCAGAGCAGGCGTGGAACTAGGCAGGTAAGCCGGAGGCTAGATGCTTGCAGACAACGGTGATGGGTGAGGAGTTCCCAGTGTGGGCAGCAGGGAGATTTTTAGGAAAGGGGAAAACTATAACATTCAGCTTTCTGGTCCTGTGTGTTGCTACAGAGTAAACCCCCTCCGGGGGTTGGCGAACTGAGGATTGAGGGCCAATTTTGTTTACCTATTGTCTGTGGTTGCCTTTGCCCTGGGTCGTTGGAATGGAGACCATGTGATCTGTGGCTCATACTTATTCTCTGGCCCTTTAAAGAAAGTTTGTTGACCCCCATACTAGTTAAAGGTATAATGAATGAGGGCTTGCCAGGTGGCTCAGTGGTAAAGAACTTGTCTGCCAAGCAGGAGACGTGGGTTCGATCCCTGGGTCGGGAAGATCCCCTGGAGAAGGAAATGGCAACCCACTCCAGTATTCTTGCCCGGGAAATCCCATGGACAAAGGAGCCTGGAGGGCTACAGTCCATGGAGTTGCAGAAGAGTCGGACAAGACTGGGCAACTAAACAACCACAAACGGTGAGTGAGTTGTTTTGGGGGGTGATGTCATAGAAAGGGACTGATTTCCATCTCTGAGTCCTGCAGGAGCCTGATGATGCGAATCACGGGCAAACGTCCCTTGGATGCCTCAGGCCAGGCAGCACTGAAGTGCCATCTTGTGTGTGACTCGACCTCAGGACAACCCCACAAGACTTGTACTATTATTCCTCCCACTTCACAGGAGTACAGCTCAGAAGCCATGAAGGGAGGGAATTTGTCTGAGGTCATGTGGCTCATTCAGGCCAGAGCCAGGATCTGAACCCAGTCAGGCTGGTCTGTGCTCCTTATAACGTTCCCCTCCTCTCGGAACCCCACGCGACTGCACATCTGAGAATTCCTCCAGAATTCCCAGTAACCCTAGGCAGGCACAGGACTTCTCAAGGGCATGGACTATGGGATTTAAGTTGCTTTTATCTAATATTTAAAAGGTAGGACTTCCCTGGTGGTTCAGTGGTTAAGAATCCACTTGCCAATGCAGGGGACGTGGGTTTGATCCCCGGTTTGGGAAGATCCCACTTGCTGTGGGACAACTACGCTTGTGTGCTGCAACTTCTGAAGACTTTATGCCCTAGAGCCCGTGCTCCCCAACAAGAGAAGCCACCGCAGGGAGAAGCCTGCTCACTGCAACTAAAGTGTAGCCACCACTCGCTGCAACTAGAGAGTAGCCTAAGTTCGCATGCAGCAATGAAGACTCAACGCATCCAAAAATTAATTAATGAATGAAAAAGAAAAACAGCGGGCCCTCAGAAGACATCCAGGTCTCATCTGCCTACGGCCATTCATTCTGGGCACCTCCTCAGTGCCAGGTCCATGCCAGGGCCTGTCAAGAAACACAGGCCTGCATCTCAGGGACCCCAATATTAAGAGAGAGGTCTGTATATATGGTCAGCCAGAACCAGGGACTTGGGGGGATGGAGTGGTCAACTGGGCCTGTTAACTCAGGTCAAAAAATAAGGCCTGGTGATACTGGGTCCAGGCCTCCCCATGCACCAGGCACTATACCTTCTCGGCCAAGGTGCTGAAATTCTGGCCTGACTCCTGTACCACGTAGCCGAGCTTGAAGACTGGACACAGAGGGTGCAAGGTCTTGTGAAAGAGGCAGGTCTTCATGTAGCGGGCATCCACCTCCTCCACCAGGTTGCGCCTGACGGGCAAGAAGGCAGCAGCGTGCCACCTGGAAGGGCACCTACTCTGCCAGGAACTCGAGGGGCCCCTCCCTCCCAGGCCCCAGAGACGCTCCTCCCACAGCCCTTGGAGCTGAAGGCAGCCACCCCACATGCAGGGGCCCAGCCGAGCTTCTGCCCCCAGAAGGAAGTCAGCATGAGTGCAGGGTGACAGAGGTGACAAGCGGTGGCCTCCAAGGGCCTCCTGCATCTCTGCCCGCTTTTCCCACGAACCTGGTGACCTTGAAGCGTGGAAAGCTGATGCTGTTCTTGATGAAGAGAGTGAAGTTCTCGGCCTCTCGGAGAAGGGCAGGGCTGGAGGAGACCGCACTCACTCACCAGCCCCTCCCCAGGAATCCCTTGCAGGCCCATAGGAGCTAGGCTGGGGGGCTGGGACTGTGAGAACCCACGGGATCTTCCTGGGTCATTGAGGGGTGCATGTACTGTAATGTGGACTCCCAGGCCCCTCGATCAGGGGCTGGGGCATCTTTGGCCTGGGCGGCACAGATGGGGTGTGGGTGGGGTTGGAAGAAGTGGGGATAGACCCTGCCCAGAGCACAGGTCCAGACGCCCCTCTATCTGGGCTGGGGACCCTGCTGCCCGCTCCCGGGAAGGGCAGGGAGTTACCATGGGATGTTGTCGTCCACCTCCACGGGGCACCAGCCGAAGATCTCGCACGTCTGCACGGTGTCGTTGAAGGCCACACACTTGCCCGTGCGGATGCCTGCAGCGAGGGTGGAAGCCCTGGGTGCCCACCCCAAGCTGGGGCTGCAGAGGAGACTCCCCAGGCCCCACTCCTGGGAGCCCCCAGTGATGGGGCACCCAAGAGCAGAAGCCTGAAGACAGACCTTCTGGGATGGGGGAGGCCAAGGTCGGGGTGGCAGGAGGGGAGGGGGCAGGAAGGACTTCCTGGTGGAGGAAGCCTGGAGCTGCAGAGGGGAACGGCCTTACCTTGGGCCTTTCTTTCTGCCTTTCCTGGGGTGCAGCCGCTATTATTTGTGCATGTGCCCCCTTCTGGGTTCTGGAGGAGGAGAGAGCTGCTGGCCACAAGCCCCCTGGGTTGGGTCCTGAGTAGATACACAGACATCCCACCCACCCCCGCCCCCAGGGCCCCAGGGATGGTGTGGGGCAGGATCTGAGATCCCCAA
>SJXQ01011400.1:318058-344496 GCA_006408695.1 Aepyceros melampus
AGGGTGACCCTTGCTCACAGCCTCCTTTCCCCAGTCCCCCCACCGCCTGGACCCCTCTGGGCTTGTGCCCAGCTGTCCCAGGGCTGATGTCAGCCAGCAGGGGTTAGGGGGGAAGGTGTTGGGCAGGCACGGAGGCTCAGCATCCCGCTCGACACACAGCTGGGAGGGAAGCCTCAGCTCTGCCAATGGTGGGCCATCACTCTGTGTGGATCTATGCCTGAAATTCCATCATTATGGCCCCACAGGGAGACTTAATCAGGCTTTCCCTCCAATACTCAAGGGGACCTCCTCTTCCACATCACTTTTTCCTGAAGGTTCAAGAAACAGGGAATGGGTAACAGTCCTCACCTCTGCACAGTGACCTTGAGCCTGCCGGGGGGTGGCGATAAAATTGGTCATGACCACGAAGGAGCTGTCCCCCTGGAAGTGAGAGGCGGGGGAGGGCAAGACAGGGTTCTGAGCTGGGAGAAGAGCCCAGAGAACACCAGCATGGTCCCAGCCAGCCCCCAGAACCCACAGAACCCCCAGCAGCCTCTACACTCATGACATTAGAGTTGGGTGACAGCACGGGGCTGCATCTGTGCCTCATTCGCAGGGAAACTGAGGCCCACAGGAGGCAGGACAGAGCCTAACCGAGCTCTGAGCCTGCACGCCCTGTGAGTGGGAGGTGTCCCCTGCACAGTCAGCTCACCTGTGCTGGGAAGACGTAGTCGGCCACATCCCAGACCTGGGGGCCCAGGCTTGGGAGCTGTGTCACAGCCAGACCTTTGAGTTTAACAGACACACTGCTGATGAGGCTGCTCGAGGTCTGGTAGCCCTTCTCGTAGACAAACACCCACCTGGAGGGGGATGAGGAAGGCAGAGGGGCCAGAGCTGGGCAGGGCCATTCCAAGATGTCACGAGGCTGTGGGCCACTGCCACTTCCTCCCTCCCCCAGGGAGGGGAAGTCCTTTCCCCTCCCATCCCCAAGTGCATCTCTGAGGCCACTCTATTCCTAAAGCTTCGTGTGGGGCTGGCGGCGGAAATCTTCATCTGCCTCCCTGTGCTGGAGCTCCATCCTTCTTTTCACTAGGAAAATGCTAATTCCCAGGGAGAAGAGCCCCTGCAGGTCTCTTTCAGCTTCTTTTCCAAGAGTAGGGTTTTTTGGAGGCCAAGCTTCTTGGGGGCTCATGCGGTAAAGAATCTGCCTGCAGTGCAGGAGACCTGGGTTCGATCCCTAGGTTGGGAAGATCCCCTGGAGAAGGAACCCACTCCAGTATTCTTGCCTGGAGAATCCCCACGGCCAGAGGAGCCTGGCGGGCCATAGTCCGTGGAGTCGCAAAGAGTCGGACACGACTGAACGACTAACATTTTCACTTTTCAAGCTTCTTGGACCCTAGTCTTCATCCCTATCTCCTTCCTTCCTGAGTCCCTCCCACTGAGAAACAGCAGAGCATGGTGATGGCTGAGAGCCTGACCTTTGGTGTCCAAGTCCAGGCTTGCATCTCACAGGCTGTATGATTTGGGGAAGCTATTCAATTCCTCTGTTTCAGTTTCCTTGTAAAATGTAAACAACAAGAGTACCAACAGTACTTGTGCTGTGAATCAATGCCTGGAAAAGCACTTAGAATGGAAACTGACTTGGGGTAAGCGCTGTATAGACAGACATTGCTGCTGCTGCTGCTAAGTCACTTCAGCCCTGTTTGACTCTGTGCGACTCCGTAGATGGCAGCCCACCAGGCTCCCCAATCCCTGGGATTCTCCAGGCAAGAACACTGGAGTGGGTTGCCATTTCCTTCTCCAATGTATGAAAGTGTAAAGTGAAAGTGAGGTCGCTCGGTTGTGTCCCACTCTTAGCAACCCAATGGACTGCAGCCTACCAGGCTCCTCCGTCCATGGGATTTTCCAGGCAAGAGCACTGGAGCGGGGTGCCATCGCCTTCTCCAAACAGATATTAGCTACTATTATCTCAGCCATGCTGGGAGCTCCTGGGGTGGGGGACTGAGTGGAAGGGAAGCCAGAGAGGGCAAATGGCCCTTTGAGAGACTTATAGCATCTGGCCCCAGTGAGGCCCTGGTGGGAGTGGCTCAGGTTGGAGGCCTCCCAGCTTTCCTGGGAAATTCTGGCCTTCCCCTCCCAGCATCAAGAACCTCTGCTTTTGGGACTTCCCTGGTGGTCCAGTGGCTGACTCCACGCTCCCAATGCTAGGTGCCCGGGTTCCATCCCTGGCCAGGGAACTGGATCCCACAAGCCGCAACTAAGAGTTCTCATGCTGCAACTAAAGATCCTGCACGCTGCAACAAACACTCAGCTCAGCCACATAAATGAATATTTTCAAAAAAGAACCCTTGTTACTTTAGGTTCTTCATTTTTAATCTGGGAGGTTTCGTGGGGCCAACCTCCTTCCTAGATGGTGGGGGCACATGACCACAGCTTGCTAAGCAATGTTCCACTGCCCTTGCAATGGCAATGGGTCTAAGCATGGGCACAGAAGCCCGAGGAGTTTCAGCAATGAGGCCAGAATTTTTCTGGGAATTACTGGGAAAGAGACATCATCTCGGCTGGGTGGCTAAGCCAGGTGGTTACAAGACCAAAACTATGGAGTCATCTTTGTTATCTCATGAAGAGAGCAAGCCTGAGAATGAAGCCAACTTAAGAGAAAAGCCAGGCGGGAGGACGGAGAGGACTGGACTGCTGACAGTGCCGTTTGAGCACCTGGATCCTGCCATACCTGAAGCATGTTGAAAAATCTGCTTCTGGACTTTCCAGTTACATGAGCTCATAAATTCTTTCCCTTTATTTAAGCCAGTTTGGGTTTGGTTTCCGCTGCTTACAAATGAGAGTTCTGGAGAATACTCCTCTCCAGGGTGTGGTCCCCTTCTTTCAGGAAAGAATCTTGGCGATTCACTGTAAGAGTGTGTGTATGTGTGTGTGTGTGTCCATGGTGCCCATCAGAGTGTGTAGTTGTGCATCTCCAGGCAAATCTGTGAGCACAGCTGTGGCTGCAACTGAGTGTCGGGAGGTGTGTTTCTGCCTCTGTCACTGCTCACACTACCTTTAACCCACCTGTCCAAAGCAGAGCTCAAATCCCTCTTCTGTCCCCCAGAACTCAGGCTCCAAGACAGGATTCTCCCGGCCTCTTATTCTCAAAGCCACTGCTGGTTCTCTGGGGATGTCTCCCTGCTCCAGGCCCCAGGAAGGCAGCCCACTCTGTCCTCCTCTCCCCTCCTAGAGTCCACTCCTCTCCTCTAAGCCCCTTCCCTGCCATCCCCCTCCCGGACCACAGCCTGGTGCTGGCCCCCAGAAACTTAAGCATGGTCACTGCTGCCCCCTGCAGGTCTCAGATGGCAACAGGTGCGGCCCAAGGGCCGCACTGCTCAGCGTCCTGAGCCTGCCTCTCTGTCTCCACCCTCACCAGGGAAGGGGGGCCGTCTGAAGTCACTGTTGTCAGGGAAGATGGGGAGCTGCCCCATATTCTGAACTCACTGCGGGAGAGGTCACAGGCCCGCCTTTTGGCAGCTGCCATTCCTGACATCTTAGCCTCATTTCTCTCTTTGCCCAAAACCAACTCCTCATGCAGAGATGGAAAAAGAGAGGCCAAAGAGAGCGTAAAATCAGTCCTGCATATTTATTGGAAGGACTGAGGCTGAAGCTGAAGCTCCAATACTTTGGCCAGCTGATGCGAAGAACAGATTCATTGGAAAAAACCCTGATACTGGGAAAGATTCAAGGCGGGAGGAGAAGGGGACGACAGAGGATGAGATGGTTGGATGGCATCACTGACTTGATGGACATGAGTTTGAGCAAGCTCTGGGAGATGGACAGGAAAGCCTGGCATGCTGCAGTCCATTGGGTTGCAAAGAGTTGGACACGATTGAACAAGTGAGCTGAACTGAAGGGAGTGTCCCTTCTGTGTCCAAGACAGACCCCAGGCTCGAAGCCCCCAGCCCAGGATGTTGCCCCTTTTTCTGCAGAGCAGCCTGGCACCAACATGTCTACCGGGAGCCACACCGAGGCTGTGCCCTGGAGCCAATATCGCCATTTCCGGCTGTGTCTGCCCGCAGGGGCCGTCAGTCCTGGGAGGCCCAAATCTGGCCTCCGTGACTTTATTCTGATAATAACAGCATGACCATGGCGCCATTTGGCCCGCCCCTCCCAAAGCCATGCTCACCTGGACGGGGTCTCATAGTCACCACCCCAGGAAGGCCGCCGAGGGGGCCTGATGCCAAAGATACCAGCATCTTCAGAAGCCCCTCCTCTTCCAGAAATTCTCTTTCCCATTCTTTCCTCCTCACCCTCCGCAACACCTTGACCTGGTCTCTCTTCTCTAACAGCCCCTTGTGGGAGAGGTCACATGGCGGAGTGGCTGAGAGTGCAGCCTCTGGAGCCGCAGAGGTCAAGGTTCAAGTACCAGCAGCGCCACTCACCAGCTGTGTGGCTTCAGGCTAAAGACTAAACCTCGTGAGCCCTGGATTTCTCAGTTAAAAAGGAAGTGAAGGCACCTGCCTCAAAGATGCTGCTGATTCAACAAATGCAGCCACTCACTGAGCCTGGGCCTCAAGAAGAGCAAGCGTCTAGGTGATTGGAAGATGCCCCCGTGAGTTCTCTTTAAGGAAATCAGCACAGTGCTTGGCATGCAGTTAGCCCATAAAAAACCAATCCTATTTATTTACGGTTTCTGGTCCTCCTTCACTAATTCCTCCTTAAATGTCAATCTGCCCCCGTCCCCTGGCTTCTATTCTGGGCCCAGGCAGAACCCTATGTGCACCGCTGCAGGCACACTTTGTCCCTGATTTTCTATCTCCACTTCTGCACTCTCCTCCAAGATTCAGTCCCACACATTCATTTAGTCATTCAACAGGTATCTATTTATCAGGCCCTGTTATGTGCCGAGGACCACTCTAGGCATAAAAAATACAGAAAAGAACCCAATAAGCCCCAATTCTGCTCTCAAAGAGCTTATCCAAATGTTGAAGCTCCGGCTATGAATGTTCGGTGACACACATTCCTTCCCCTTGCCCTGGGCCCACCCTGCCTCCAAACATCGCACAGTTGCCTCCAACTTAACTCAACCCTTTGGAAAACAGTCTGGAAGTTCCTCGAAAAGTTAAATGTGGAGGAACTTCCCTAGGGACCAGTGGTTAAGAATCTGCCTTGCAACGCAGGGGACACAGGTTCGATCCCTGGTCTGGGACTGAGATCTCACATGCCACAGAGCAGCTAAGCCCGTGTGTCGCGACAGCTGAGTCCAGGCACCACAACCAGAGTCTCCAAGGAAGATCTCGTGTGTGGCAACCAACACCTGAGGCAGCCCCAGGAATAAATAGATAAATATTTAAAAAGAAGTCAAACGTGAAATTACCATTGACTCAGCAACTCCACTCCTAGTAAGAGTCAATTCCTAGGCAGGTTGGTAAGAAGTCCGGGGTCCCTGAGAAGGAGAGAGGGGTCTGGGGTTCTTGAAGAGGAGATAGGGATCTGGAATTCTCAAGGAGGAGGAAAGAACAAACATCTTTTTTTTCTATATATTCCTTAGTCTTAGTCACATAAATCATTTTTTTTTCCTTTAAGCCTGGAACTGATGATTACACAACAAACAACTCAGTTTAAACTCTGTACTAAAGATTATATAACAACAATGCATCCTGCTTGAGGACAGTTTCTCCTTCCTGAAAACCTTCTGGCTAATCCTGTTATCTTAAAATGTAAAATATGGGAGTGGGTCTAGTAAGATATTTACAACCTTGAGACAGTCTTTTGATTTATTGTAATAACTAATTTTAAAAGTATATAACTCCTTTGCTTAGAATAGCGAGGGGGACACTCTCTGTCCCCCTTCTTATACCTATGTCAGAAGCTCTCTCTGTCCATTTTCATACTTTAATAAAACTCTGCAACACAAAAGTTCTTGAGTGAGTAAGCCTGGTCCCTGGTCCCAAAACTAAATCTTCTTTGGAGATCAAGAACCTGACACTGTTCACCATAAGCTACTACCAGGAACTGAATACCCAAGAAAACAGAAAACATATCCTCACAGAAACTCATGCACAAATGTTCACAACATTATCCACAAGCAGAAAGTGGATGTCCAGCAAAGTGTGGAATTTCCATACAATGGCATATTATCCAGCCCTGAAAAGGACTGAAGAGCTGCACATGTTATAACCAACATGGATGAACCTTGCAAACATGATGCTAAGTAAAAGAAGCCAGACACAAAAACGCCACACGTTGTATGATTTTATCTACATGAAATATCCAGAATAGGCAAAGTAAGGGGTAAGGAGGTGACATGGGAAATGATTGTTAATGGTGTGAAGCTCATTTTCAGTTTAGTTCAGTCACTCAGTCGTGTCCGACTCTTAACCTCATGAACTGCAGCACACCAGGCCTCCCTGTCCATCACCAGCTCCTGGAGTCCACCCAAACCCATGTCCATCGAGTTGGTGATGCCACCCAACCATCTCATCCTCTGTCGTCACCTTCTCCTCCCGCCCTCAATCTTTCCCAGCATCAGTGTCTTTTCAAATGAGTCAGTTCTCTGCATCTGGTGGCCAAAGTATTGGAGTTTCAGCTTCAACATCAGTCCTTCCAATGAAGTTCATTTGGGGGTAGTGCAAATACTCTGGAATTAGATAGCGGTGATGGTGGCTCAGTGGTAGAGAATCTGCCTGCCGATACAGGAGACGCAGGAGACATGGATTCAGTCCCTTAGTTGGGAAGATCCCCTGGAGGAGGGCATGGCAACCCACTCCAGTATTCTTGCCTGGAGAATTCCATGGACAGAGGAGCCTGGCGGGCTACAGTCCATGGAGTCGCAAAGAGTTGGACACGATTGAGCACAATGGTCACACAACTTTGTGATTACACTAAAAACCACTAACTTGCATATTTTGAAAGGATGAATGTTATGACATGGGAAATCCATCTCAAAACAAAAGTTCAACTGGGCCAAACTGAACACCTCAACTCCCCACAGAACTTGCTTCTCTGGTGCCTTCATCCTGCAGGAAAGCGCCGTACCTACCCCAGCCCCCAGGCTCACTGCCTGGACGTGGCGATGCTCACACACCCCACTCTGCCTCTTGTTCATATTCTTTCATGGTATCCCTCCATCCTCCCTGTCTCCCCTTGGCTTTCACCAAAAGACCCAGAGAACTTTTTGTAGGGGGGAGGGCTGAGACACAAGAGGAGCTGGATCAGACTCCAGGGCAGCTCTGACATGGGACGGGGGGACAGGTCATGTGGCTGGTTGTACGGGGTGTGACCTTGGTCCGCGCACTACCAAGCAGACCAAGCATCTTTGGGGAGGGCCCAGACCAGACTCCAAGCCCAGGAAGGATTGTGTTCAGAGCTGCAGCGCACACTGGGGGCTCAGGGGTTAATCAACACGCAGACAAGTCAAGCTGATGATTTGTCTTTAAATGTTCTGAATGAGTCGCCAGCCTCTAAAAACGAAGAAATGTTCCTCTCACCCATAAATTCCAGTTTCCTACCGCTCTTGAGAAGCCGCGAACTCTGGCCATGCCGTTCATGTCGCTCAGTGCCGCAATGGTGGGCAGAAGAGGCTGAGGGGTGGCCACCCCCAGAGCGGGCCTGCAGGATGATGACCTGTCTTCCTTGCCCACTGCTTCTTCCTTGGCCTCGCCTTCTCCTGTCATCACTGCTGCTTCTTCTCAGATGTCCTGCCTCTGATGGCCCCACTCTACCCCAGCACCGGCCTGTCCTGGGCCTTCCCCTGTTAGACACCCTCCCATGCGCCCCCACCACCTACAGAAAAAAGCCCATGCTCCTCAGCTCAGCGATGAGAGGTCTGAGCCAGTGGCCGTGCTCGCTCCTCCCTCTCCTCTCCCTTGGCTCCTTTCATGTCCCCCAGCCTAGTCCTAGCGACTCTTTTGCTGTTCCCTCCCTGACCCAGGACCTTTGCTCACACTCTGCTTTCTTGCGGAAGCGCCTGGACTGAGGTGGGGACGCAACCAGGCTCCACCAATCAGGATACTCCCTTTCCTTGACCACAATGATTGGTTCTGAGATGAGCACATGACCCAATCCCAGCCAATAAGAGTTGGACCTGGGACTTTACTGGAACTCTGGAGGAGGAGATCAGAGTTGTGCCCCAGGGCTGCTGGTGGCCATTTTCCCGCTCTGCAAACAGAGAGTTGCCTTGAGAATAAGACCTCCATGGAGGAAAGCAGAGCGAGGAGAGCCTGGCTTGCTTTTTTGGAGAGCCCAATGAGACCAACCTGAATTCTGCACCATCCCATAGAACGTGCTGCTTCTGCACCCTCATCGTGGAGGATCCAGGCAGGCCTGAAGCCTGCACTGATTTTTCAGTTGCACAAACCAATCAACACCCCCAGCTCTTCATTTTGATTGGGTTTCTGTCAGTAGGAACCAAGAAGTTCCACCTAATCCATCCCCAGCCCCCTTCTCTCTCCTGTCCACCCTGTACCCCACCTCTATCCGAGGGAACCTGACACAGCCCTAGATACAGAGAAGAGGCTGTAGGAGTGTCCTCAGATACCTCTTTTCCTGCGATAATTTGTATCTCTCCGTAAGGTGATAGGTGCACTCCAGGATCAGAGGCATGTGGCTTCAAGTGCTCCATTTAGGGGCACACAGAAGGCCCATGGGAAAGCCAAGAGCAAGATTGCCTGGACTACAGCCTCCTGGCCTTTGCTCAAGCCTGGTTTTATCACTGTGTCACCTCCTCCAGGAAGTCTTCCCAGACTCCCCTTCCCACATGACATTCACAGATCCCCTTGAGACCCACCTGTGTGTGCAGCCAGACCTCTCTCCTTTCCTGACCAGAGCAGGCCAGACAGGGACATGTCCCAGCATACCCCATGTATGGACCTGCGAGGTCACGAATGACAGCCCATTGCCTCCACACCTCTAGTATGGAGAGCTCATCACCTCCCAGGAGATAGCTCTAACTGTAAATTAACTGTCTGAATTTTTAAATAGTATTCCTTTATTTATTTCTTTTTGTCTGCTCTAGGTCTTTGTTGCTGCGTGCAGGCTTTCCCTAGTTGCAGTGAGCGGGGGCTACTGTCTAGTCGCGGTGCTGAGCTTCTCATTGCTGTGGCTTCTTTTGTGAAGCACAACCTCTAGGGTGCACAGACTTCAGTAGTGGCAGCTCACAGGCTCTAGAGTGCAGGCTTGGCAATTGCGGCTCATGAGCTTAGTCGCCCCGAGGCATCTTCCCAGACTAGGGACGATCCTGTGTCCCCTGCACTGGTGGGTGAATTCTTTACCACTGGACAACCAGAGAGGTCCTAACCGTCTTACCATGCTCAATCGCTCAGTCACGTCTGACTCTGCGACCTACCATGGACTGCAGCCCACCAGGCTTCTCTGTCCATGGAATGCCCCAGGCAAGGATACTGGAGTGGGTTGTCATTTTCTCCTCCAGGGGATCTTCCCAACACAGAGATTGAACCCGGGTCTCCTGCATTACAGGCAGTTTCTTTACTGTCTGAACCGCCAGGGGAGCCTTGGGAGGTGGGAGTAATTAAAGAAAGGCCATCCCTCCTCAGGAAAGAGCAAATTATTGAGCCTTCAGGCAACGTCCTTAGAGGGTCCCCCAACCCCTGCTCCGTGGAACAGTTGAGAAACCAAGACCTCAGGTTGTGAGACCAAGTGCAGCAGGGGGGATTTGATCAATGGCTGTGGGCGCCTGGCTGAGCAGTGCAGTGATGGGAAGTGGCCAGATGAGGGCGCCAAAGACAGCAGGAGTCGCAGCCCCAGCCGGAGTTTGAGGGTCAGGTTAGGGGGTGTTTCAAAGGGACCCTGCCTTCCTCCCTCTGCTTTGTGACTTGGGCAGGTCAGTGCCTTCTCTGAGCATGTTTCCTTTCCAGGATATCAAGGCCGACTTTGGAGCCACACAGCTGGACTCAGATCTTGATCCTGACTCTGTAGCTGTGAGAACCTGGCTAAGTCAGTGTCTGAGTCTTAGCAACCCTAAGGAGTCCACGTCCATTTGGAAGCTGAGTGCACTGACTGGGGAGGGAGGGAGAGAGGTCCCCGTCCCTGGAGGCATGTGTTCAGCACCGGGTGGTGCCCTGGGGCACATGCTGCAGTTGGGGGTGGGGTGGGAGGATGTCCCCTTTCCCTCTGACAGTCTGTGACCAACACACAGAAGGAGGCATGGCGCTGCTCCCAGTGCTGACCCGGAAGCAGAAACAGGGAATCAGGGGGGCCGCAGTGAGGACAACATTCTCCCGGCCTGTTGGGGTGAGGGTCGACTGGGCCTGGCTGGGCAACCCCTCCCTTCCCAGGAGGGTCAGGAGTGTGGCTAATGGTGAGCCTGTTAGAGGGGTTCGCCCTCGTGAGGTGGGAGAGGAGGAAGCCGGGGATCGGGAGGCCACGGTTCACACTGGGACTGGCGGCTGACTTGCTGCATGACTGGAAACTCCACTGCTCCCCTCTGGGCCGTTGCCCTCACAAGCTCAGTGACAGTGCAGATATCAAATTGGTTTGTGGACAGAAGGCCGAGGCTGAAAGGTCTCAGAGGGCTGGTCTGTGGCCGTGCTCCACCTGCTCGGTACTGAGGCTTCGGGGGCCGGATGGAGCCGAGGCGAGGCTGTTTCGGATTATAAAGGGCCTGGGGGAACCAGGACTAGTGCTGTCTCTTATACACATCTCTTCTCTCTCCTGTCCACCCTGTACCCCACCTCTATCCGAGGGAACCTGACACAGCCCTAGATACAGAGAAGAGGCTGTAGGAGTGTCCTCAGATACCTCTTTTCCTGCGATAATTTGTATCTCTCCGTAAGGTGATAGGTGCACTCCAGGATCAGAGGCATGTGGCTTCAAGTGCTCCATTTAGGGGCACACAGAAGGCCCATGGGAAAGCCAAGAGCAAGATTGCCTGGACTACAGCCTCCTGGCCTTTGCTCAAGCCTGGTTTTATCACTGTGTCACCTCCTCCAGGAAGTCTTCCCAGACTCCCCTTCCCACATGACATTCACAGATCCCCTTGAGACCCACCTGTGTGTGCAGCCAGACCTCTCTCCTTTCCTGACCAGAGCAGGCCAGACAGGGACATGTCCCAGCATACCCCATGTATGGACCTGCGAGGTCACGAATGACAGCCCATTGCCTCCACACCTCTAGTATGGAGAGCTCATCACCTCCCAGGAGATAGCTCTAACTGTAAATTAACTGTCTGAATTTTTAAATAGTATTCCTTTATTTATTTCTTTTTGTCTGCTCTAGGTCTTTGTTGCTGCGTGCAGGCTTTCCCTAGTTGCAGTGAGCGGGGGCTACTGTCTAGTCGCGGTGCTGAGCTTCTCATTGCTGTGGCTTCTTTTGTGAAGCACAACCTCTAGGGTGCACAGACTTCAGTAGTGGCAGCTCACAGGCTCTAGAGTGCAGGCTTGGCAATTGCGGCTCATGAGCTTAGTCGCCCCGAGGCATCTTCCCAGACTAGGGACTGATCCTGTGTCCCCTGCACTGGTGGGTGAATTCTTTACCACTGGACAACCAGAGAGGTCCTAACCGTCTTACCATGCTCAATCGCTCAGTCACGTCTGACTCTGCGACCTACCATGGACTGCAGCCCACCAGGCTTCTCTGTCCATGGAATGCCCCAGGCAAGGATACTGGAGTGGGTTGTCATTTTCTCCTCCAGGGGATCTTCCCAACACAGAGATTGAACCCGGGTCTCCTGCATTACAGGCAGTTTCTTTACTGTCTGAACCGCCAGGGGAGCCTTGGGAGGTGGGAGTAATTAAAGAAAGGCCATCCCTCCTCAGGAAAGAGCAAATTATTGAGCCTTCAGGCAACGTCCTTAGAGGGTCCCCCAACCCCTGCTCCGTGGAACAGTTGAGAAACCAAGACCTCAGGTTGTGAGACCAAGTGCAGCAGGGGGGATTTGATCAATGGCTGTGGGCGCCTGGCTGAGCAGTGCAGTGATGGGAAGTGGCCAGATGAGGGCGCCAAAGACAGCAGGAGTCGCAGCCCCAGCCGGAGTTTGAGGGTCAGGTTAGGGGGTGTTTCAAAGGGACCCTGCCTTCCTCCCTCTGCTTTGTGACTTGGGCAGGTCAGTGCCTTCTCTGAGCATGTTTCCTTTCCAGGATATCAAGGCCGACTTTGGAGCCACACAGCTGGACTCAGATCTTGATCCTGACTCTGTAGCTGTGAGAACCTGGCTAAGTCAGTGTCTGAGTCTTAGCAACCCTAAGGAGTCCACGTCCATTTGGAAGCTGAGTGCACTGACTGGGGAGGGAGGGAGAGAGGTCCCCGTCCCTGGAGGCATGTGTTCAGCACCGGGTGGTGCCCTGGGGCACATGCTGCAGTTGGGGGTGGGGTGGGAGGATGTCCCCTTTCCCTCTGACAGTCTGTGACCAACACACAGAAGGAGGCATGGCGCTGCTCCCAGTGCTGACCCGGAAGCAGAAACAGGGAATCAGGGGGGCCGCAGTGAGGACAACATTCTCCCGGCCTGTTGGGGTGAGGGGTCGACTGGGCCTGGCTGGGCAACCCCTCCCTTCCCAGGAGGGTCAGGAGTGTGGCTAATGGTGAGCCTGTTAGAGGGGTTCGCCCTCGTGAGGTGGGAGAGGAGGAAGCCGGGGATCGGGAGGCCACGGTTCACACTGGGACTGGCGGCTGACTTGCTGCATGACTGGAAACTCCACTGCTTCTGGCTGGGGGCTGGTGATGGGGGGGAGCGGGCAGGGGGGTCCACACTCACCCAACGACATAGACCAGGACCACGAGCTGGATCAGGCGGAAGACGACGCCCACCTTCTTGTTGCGCACGAGCACCATCCGGGGGGTGTCATACTCGAAGAAGAAGGCAGCCAGCTCATCCTGGATCCGCTGCGCCATGGTGACCAGGCTGGGGGCTGAGAACCGAGCCCCTTGCAAAGCCCTGGCTCCCCTGGGGTGAGCCAGGCGTCAATGCTCACAGTGTCTACAGAGGCGAAGCTTCTAAGGGGTTCCCCAGCCCCTCACAAAGAGCGGGGCGGGACAGGTGGGCCCAGAGGTCAGGAGTCAGAGGTCGGCTGGCAGCACTTGAATTGGATGGAAGCGTCCTTGGGTGGTCAGAGCTGCTCTTGGCCCCTGGAAGGCGATGGACTGTGGGCCAGCCGTGCCTGTGGACAAATAAATTCCCAAAGATAGATGGGGGCGGGGCTGGAGGGGGGCCACCCAGGCCCAGCCCCATTGCCCCTCCTGACTCGGCCTGGGCGGCCCTGCTGGGCCTCCGGAAACAGAAGTTGTTGGCAGGAAACCATGGGCCACACGTCACAAGGCAAAGATAAAGCCATCAGCCCCCCACAAACCTGGTAGAAGAGAGCTGGGGGCTCAGGCCAGGGCCTGGCTGGAGTGGCCTCTGGCTGAAGCCCTCCCCACACCAGGGACTCCTCCCGTATCCAAACATCCTCCCTGCCCTCCCTTGGCCCCAAGGTGGAGCACGCAGGCCCTGGGGCTCTGCAGCCAGGAGGGCAGAGAGAAAAGAGGGCTGCTTCCTGTCCGGCTCCCTGACACTTGCTGAGCCCGAGGCAGGACCCCCACCCCAACCTCCCAGACCCCCCTCCATCCATCCGCCCCTCTGGATCTGAGCCTGGCCTGTGCCCGGTCAACTTCAGCGCTGGGCTGGCATCTCTAACCCCTCACCTCTCCTGTCCTGGATTCACCTCCACTACCCTGAAACCAGCATTTCTGGGTACCTGGGTGCAGGTACCCAGCAGGATAAGGGCCACATCTATTACACGTAATGGTCGGGCTCCCCGAGCCCAGCTCGGAAAGCCTGATGGAGACTGTCTCGGTGCCTACTCCCAGCTCTGCTGCCTGCTGAAGGGCCTGGTACCTTGCCTCCCCTCCCTTCTTCCTCCTCTGTGAAACCGGGAGATAGTGAGCTTTCTTCATAAGTCAAAATCCCGGGGATGGGTCCTGACAACACTGAGGACCGAGAAACTGAGGCGGCTCTTGAGCTTGGGGTGCGGCTCCTCTGCAGTCCCTGCACACCCCAGCCCAGGCTCTGGACACAGGGGTCCCCGGGGGCGGGGCTGCGGGGGGGGCAAGTCCTGTGTGAGCTCTCAGAGCTGGAAGCTTCCCCGCAGCTCCGCCTCATTCTGCAACTGAGGAAACCAGAGCTCAGAGAGAAGTGAATTGCCCAAGCTCACCCTGCAAGGTACAGAAAGCCCTCGCTTGAAGCAGGAAGGTCTCCCTGGCCCTCCCTCAGCCCAGGCAGGGTGTCCTCGGGGTTCCCCCAGCCCTGCCCCCTACCCTGTCCAAGCTGCCCCACCCTGAAGTCTGATAGTCTTCTTCCTGGCGGGGCAGTAACTGGGAAATCACTCTGGGCCCGGAGCCAGGCCCCGGGGCTGGGAATCCCAGCCTCTTGTCTGGATAGAGCGGCCTTCTGGACAGCAAGGGCCCTCACCCAGAGGGCAGGCCTGCAGCTCCTTCCAGCCGGCTCCCCTAACCAGGCCAATCACCCCCATTAAACAGATCAGCCTTATCTTATGCAGAGCACCCACCAGTCTCAGGCTCAACTCTTGTCCAATGACGTCACCTGCAAGAGAGCCTGGTGAGTCCACTTCCTGGGCTTTTCTAGGAAAATCCAGAGATGCTGGGAGGCTGAGCTGTGGTAGCCACATCCCTTTGGCTTGATCTTGACCCCAAACAAAAAGATCTGTCCTCTTTCCAGCTGACCTCATGGCCCTTTGACTAGCAGGCCCTGGACATGAATTGCTTGTGATGGGAGGTGGGTGGTGGATGCTGACACTTGAGTCTGAACCATTTCAGGAGGGTTGCTGGGACTGGATGAGGGGGTGTGGTGGGGGAAAGGAAGGGAGCAGAGAGGAAGATGAGAAAGGAAGGAGGAAAGGATGAGGGATGGAGGAAGGGAGGGAGGAAGGGAAGGAAGTTAGACAGAAGTTCTCCCATCTGTGTCTGTGCCTTTCACACCCTCACATGTCCTCCCCCTCCTCCTCCATCTCTTTCTCCCCCAAGGAGCCAGGCTTGCTGACAGACAGATGGACCCATGAACAAACCGGCTTGCCTGGAGCACACACATGAGCTCCTGTTACAGTCTTGGTTCTGACCCTGACCCTCAGAAAACAGGACACCCTGGAGAATGGTCTCATTCGGGGATGTTATCATAACCCCCCAAACAAAAAGAAATAAAAGAAGTTCTATTTCTTTCCCCAAATTCCTTTCCTTGCAAATAACTCTGCAGAGTAAGACAGGCAGCTGATAAGAGCCAACATCCCTTCACCGGTTCTAAAATGCATCTTTCCATGGGCTGTGCTTTCCTACCCTTAGCCCCAGCTTCAGTATCCCCAGGGACAGATATCCGTGTTCATTCTAGATATCCTGGGGGGTGAGGAAAGTCTGGAATGCTGTGGGCTTTTCTTTATAGCAGCCTTCGCTGGAGAATCACCATTTTACAGGTAAGGCCACAGAGGCTCCGGAAGTTGAGTGCCCACTGTCACACAGCGACTAGTTCCCATGTCTGCTGGTGGCCAGGAAGGAGGTTCCCCAAAGTCTGAGATCTTGGCCCAGAGCCCACCCCAGGACTCCAGCCCTTGAGAGCCGCCAGACCTGCCTTATAAGCCCAAAGGCCGGATGGCCGGCTCGGGCACTGGGCCGGGCCTTGTAGGGAGAGAAGGCATTGCTGCCAAGCGCTCGGCCCCAGGACGGCCTCCCCTGCCTGGCTAAATTTAGCGGCTCTGTGAGCATGGAGGGGGCCTGTGTGCCTGTCCTGGAGGCCAGCCCAGGCCCTCAAGGGGTCTCAAAGGCTCCAAAGAGTCTTCTTGGCCATTCAGCATCCCAAGGTTGCAGAGGCCACACCACCGCCCAAAGAGGAGTTCAGCTGAAGCTCCCCAGACCATCAGGCCAGCCTCAGTGTCCCAGGGACTCAGCTGGTACCTCAGCCTCTCAGACAACGGCTGGAACAGGCCCTGGGCTGGTCTAACTGGACTGTCTGGGGGACGTGTGGGGAGAGCGGGCATCCATGCGGAGGCCACAGCACGGGTCCCCGGCTGGCATCTCCCCACCACCCGGACCTTGCATGGCTTCTCCGGCCTCTTCTGTCCCCAACTATGGGCCATGATCTGGTGGAGCCCCTCTGCCTGAGTGTCCAGGGCATCACAGCCCCCTGGTTCTGCTCCATGCTTGGGGTCATTCCCCCTTGGCCCTCAGCCTCTTCCTGCCGCTGGAACATGGGGCGATGTGGGGCTGGCCTGGGCCCTTGCACTGCACACTTTGCAGACGCACAGCCAGAGGCCCACCTCTTGCCGATGCTGAAGATGCCACACCCGCAGCAGCCACATTCCCGCCGCCCCTCTGGCCCCACCTCTTTTCTCTTTCTTCTAAATCAAACTGCATTAGGGTGTCAATTTGTTGCTGCCGCCGTTCAGTAGCTCGGTCGTGTCCAGCTCTGTGTGACCCCATGGACTGCAGCCAGACACTCCTCTGTCCATGGGATTTTCCAGGCAAGAACACTGGAGGGGATTGCCATGCCCTCCTCCAGGAGATCTTCCCGACCCAGGGATGGAACCCAGGTCTCCTACATTGCAGGCGGATTCTTCACCGTCTGAGCTACCTTACACGCAATCACACATACCCATTTTAGTCACACAGTTTGATGAATTTTGACAAATGCCTGCAATGGCCCCCCACCCCCACCCCAATCCATCACTCTTGAACCTTCCTCCTGCCCCTTCGCTGTCAATCTTCTCCGGCTCCCAGCTCGGCTCTTGCTCTGTTACTAGGTTTGTTTTGCCTTTTCTAGAATTTCATAGAGCTGGATTGCTCAGTATGGGCTCCTTTTTGGTTCTGATTTTTTTTCCTCAGTACCAGGGTTTTCAGCGTCATGCATTCTGTTGCATAGGTGGATGTGCTGATTTTTATTGCTGGTTGGGGGGTGGTGTTGCCATTCCACTGTATGGACACATCACAGTTTATCTTTCCCCCGTCGATGGACGTCTGGGTTGTTTTAGTTTGGGGCCACAGTGAAGACAGCTGCTGTGGACCCTTGGGTTCAGGTCTTTGTGTGGACATATCTTCATTTTCTGTGTTTGCTCTTCACTTCTCCTAACGCAGTGGGCCTCCCTCCCAGATGTGGCGTGTAGTAGGGGGGGCACAGAAGCACAAAATCCTGGCCTCTGGAGGGAGCAGGGGGAAGGCCACGGGCATTTTGGTGGCTGCCATCCCTGATCCAGAATGAAGTATGCTGGGGCTTTCCCCGGAATTCCCTCCCGGGCCCGCGCCCGTGAGGTAGGAAGCCTCTGTTTACCTTGGCCGCCCCGTCTTGGCCCATCAGGCTCCATGCCGTGTGCTGGACAAGGCCGGACTTGGGCAGGCCTGAGGGGCGGGGGCGGGGGCGGAGGCAAAGCAGGCTTGGCCACGCGCCCCAGAGGCTGCCAGGAGCCCTGGAGCCTGCCTGTGTCCTGAGCAGACCCCCAGGCCCATCACAGGGCCACTCACTGCCTGTCTGTCAAGATGAGAGCCAGTGAGATGATCAGGCCAGAGGGAGCCATGCCTGGTCCATCTCGTGGAGCTGGTTGAGGACGCCCGAGATGAGGTGTGTGTAAAGGCTGTGTTCTGAGATGGACCTTGTACAAGGGGGAAACCTTCTTTTCATTCCCAGGTCCTGTGGTAAGCTGTATGTCAAACCCTGTCCCCCAAATTAAACCTGGCAGCTCCTAAGGGCAGGTATAGCCTGCTCTGGTCACTGCCAGCTTCCTGGATGCCCCACCCATGCTTTGCATGAGGCCCTCTTGCTCAGAGGAGACCTGCATGTGTGGTTAATTGCTCTGCGGCCACTGCTAGAAATTCTTTGAGACTTCCCTGGTGGTCCAGTGGTTAAAGACTTCACCTTCCAATGAGCAAGGTATGGGTTTGATCCCTGGTCAGGGAGCTAAAATCCACATGCCTCAGGGCCAGAAAAACAAAACGAGGAAAACAGAAGCAATGATGGGGCAAACTCAACGAAGACTTTAGATATGCTCCACATCAAAAAAAGAAAGAAAAGAAATTCCTAATCTTTGTACAAGAGGCTCCACATTTTCACTCTGCACTGAGGCCCACTGGTTATGGGGCTGCTCCCACCTCTGGCCCTGTGGGCAGCGCCCGAGTCCCCTTCCCAGGGCAGTGAGTCCTCCCTTCAGAGAAAACAAGGGAGGCAGGGGACCCTGGCTCTTCCCAGAGCCCCCGGTCCCAGAGGGCAGGGCTGTCTGGGCGAGTCAGGAGTTCACGACAAGCAGCCTCGTGAGGCCCCTGGACAGTGTGCACCTCAGGAAGCCCTGGGGGGGATGCATTCGAGTAGGGCTGGTAAGGACCAGAGATGGATGGCGCCTGGGGGAGAGACAGGACCCATGGAACAGCCGGGGCTGGGGTCCCCTCTGCGGGGAACAAGGGACCCCTGATGTTCAGGCTCCAGGCCCAGTCCTGCCTCCCGTGGACCCTCCCAGCCTCGTTTCCCCACGAATCACGTGCAAAAGGCCTTTGATCACGTGCACAAACTGTCGAACACAGTGCACCTGCGGAGAAGGCAGTCATGCCAGAGACTCGACTCCAGAAGGCAGGGGCTCCCCTGCCCCTTGTCTGACGAGATCATCTCTGGCTGGGGGCATGGGAGCCCCAGATCTTGCTCACGGATCCTGGGGGAGGGGGCACAGGGGGTGGAAGCCCCGAAAGGAAGCATGGAACAGGCAGAGGGGGGCCCGCTCCCCAGCAAACACAATAATGACCCTCACAGCCCCAGACACTCGACCTTTATTTCTCTACCAGATTGCAGGTCAGCAGGTGGGTACAGGCCCCGGCCCCTCCTCTCCGCCTTCCTCCCCTACAAGACATGGAGACTCTGGGTTCTCTCTTTCAAGAGAAGGGAGGGCAAAGGCTAGGGGGAGGGGCCGCTGAATGTTGAGCCCATCTGTCTGCAAGGCAGGCTGAGGGGGCTTCTGATTCTGGGGACCAGCACAGGACGTGGGTCTTGATTTACATATAAAAGAATCACTCTGTACTCTCTCCAGGAGGGGCAAGGACACAGTCATTGCTCACTGCTTCTGTGCCGAGCTAGTCTTTGCCAGAGGGGCAAGAGATGAGTGCAGAGAAACGCGTGTCCCTCAAACGCTCGCTTCCCTCCACGGAGGTGATCCAGGTGCTCACGGGTCCCTCCAGCAAGGACGGAAGGAGGGAATGTGCCCTTGATAACTTGCCATTCTTAGTGACAGACACCCTTTGGCTCATGGGTGTGCGGGGGGCAGGGGCAGAGACTAAAGCCAAGGATCACCCAGCCATGCAGAGGTGGAGGTGGCTGAGCCCTGGGCTGGGTGGCAGGGCACAGTGTTCAGCGATCCCAAGGAGGTCTCAGGCGGCAGGAACACAGAAGGCAACTCCATCCTCTGCTTGGTAGGGCAGGCAATGCAGAGATGGCGTGTTTCGTTTGCTTGGAACAGAGAACCCTGAGTCTGGAGCTGAGGCGGGCAGGCTGGCCATTTCCCAGGAAAGGGGGATCCCTGCTCAGCCCCCCTCCCCTACTCCTGTGTCCCTCTCTGTGAGTCTTCAACTCCCTGCATGGATAAATAGAAACAGGCTCAAGCCCTCCTGAGTCGATTCCGAGGAAGTGGAGTGGAATGGAGGGGGCTGTCTGTCCTTGCTGTGCAAGGCTGGGTCCGGATGTGTCCTCTTCACCCTGGGGCCGACCAGGCCCCTGATCAGGCACTCACTAAGAGTGAGATCAGAGTGGTTCCCAGCACTCCAGCAGTGTAGACACACCCGCAGGTCGCTAAGGGCATGCCCCGCCTCAAAGCAGGGGGAGCGCTCAGAGTGCGAGTGTGCGTGCTTCTGGATCCGGGGAGGAGGGCTCTGGGCAGCTCCGGCCTCTGGGCAGGCCCCTCGCAGGCTGCAGATCCTGGACTAGAGCCCAGAGACCCAAACCACAGAGGCCCCAGGCAGGCGGGAGTTGGGACGGAGACCCCAGGCCAGGCCTGGTGGTGAGCCCAGTGAGCAAGCAGGCGAGTGTGCAGGCGGGTGGGGGGTGGGGCTGGCGGAGGCGAATGCTTGGGCACCGTCACTCTGAGGTACATGCTGGAGACTCCACTCTGCTCCCCGCACTCACTTCTGGCCCTTGTCTTCTGGAAGAAAACCCGAGAGCGTGTGAAGACATACGTGTGGGAGCACACATCCAGGCTGGCTCCCTCAGGCCTCCTTTTCTCCCGGGAGAGCTCCACTCTTCCACAGCATCTCTCAGTCGGCCCCCAGCCCTGCTCCATCCCTCTGGACATCCTCGGGGCTTCCGTCACCCCACGTATTCCATCAACACCCTCAGAGCATCTGAGGTACCTTCTCTTGGTTTCTAGTTTGGTGAACCACCACCCACCAAGAAGAGGTCCAGAAACCAAGGCCACCCAGATGCCTCACCCATCTCTCATCCTCTCCTGCCTCAAGGCCTCTCACCAACACCCTCCTGCCCCTGGCATCATGCCACAGACTCAGCCCACCACTCCCTACCATGGCTCCCTAACTGCCATCAGAATAAACCCCAGGCCCACCTCGCATCTTGAACCCTCCCAGATGGGTCCACACTCATCTCTCCAGGCCTCCCGCCCTCCTCAGCAAGGCCCACAGGCCTCCGCCTGACAGATACTCAGACATACCTGGGCAGAGCCAGGAGATGGGGCAAGGGGACACCCTGCAACCCCTCGGGGCTGACCCAGCACCCACAGTCCTCTGCAGGACACACTCCTCATAAATCGTGGGGAAGTCACGAGCATCAGTGCTCTGCAAAACTTCCCTAAAAGGCCACCAGGCTGGCTTGGGAACATAACAGGGTCTCCCGTCTCACCCCTGCCCTGGATGCCTTTAGGAGACCCAAGGGACTGCGGCCATATGGGCAGAGCTGTCTGGGCTGCTAGCAGGCACACTCCACCCCATCTCTTTGATGTGGGCACAGATGCCCAGCCTGCAGGCCCCATGCCACTCCTGACAGCTGAGCATCATACTCACAAGCCAAGCCTCACCAGGACCACAGTCAACATCTCAGGTTACTGGTGGAGGTGGAGGCATTGCCTGGGACCAGCTCACTGGGCCTCAGTGTCTCCCCTCCCAGACCACTCTGCAGGCCCCAGCAGCCTCCCTACCTCTAACCTCACACCCCATCTGCCCTCCACGGTGATCCCAGTTCTTCCTATGCCTCTGCCCTTCTGTGGCTTCCACTTCCCTGAGGACAATGTCCAGGGTCCTTACCTTAGTAATCGAGACCCCTGCCCCACTCTGGCCTCATCCCTGTACCCTGCACTCTGAGCCCCAGCCCCACTAAAGAACCTAGCTCCTTCTCCGCCAAGTTCAATCCTCCCCTTTCAAACCTCTGCTCAAACCCTACCTCTTCTATAAACCACCCCAACCCCGGTCTGGCAAGGATGCTCCCTCCCCTGTCCCATCCTGCTACGGGCCCGCTCCCTTCCCCAACCCGGCCAAATCCTCCATCATCCAGCAACCAGCACTGGAACAGTGCCGGAAACAGAGGCTTCTCCCCTTGGCTGAGAAATATCCTCACTTGGGAGTTTTCTCGAGAAAACGTGCGGAACCTCTTGGCCAAAGAAAGCTCTTGAAGACATGAAGCTAAGCTGCCCGCGCCCCCAGGAGGCCTGACTGTGGAGGTGAGCGAGTGTGGTCAAGGTCAAGCCTTCTGGGTGGACCACCCCCCTACTCCACGCTCCAGCCAGAGTTGGGGGTCCCGAAGATAGAGTTTCAGATGACAGAGCCAGCTCCTCCTTCACCTCCCCAGGAGCACCAGTGTGCTCAGTCGCTTCAGTCGTGTCCGACTCTTTGCGACCCTATGGACTATAGCCTGCCAGGCCCCTTGGTCCATGGGATTCCCAGGGGGGCCCAGAAGGAATCCCGCAGCAGGCACAAGCTGGGTCCGGCTCCCTCGCCGCAGCCGTGGGCTGGAGCCTTGCTTTGGCTCCCACTCGCACCAGCTCCACTTTCCCCTTTGGCTGAGCCCTCCTTTTCCTCCACCACGTCTGGTCACCCTGTGGACAGACTTGGGGTGGGCCAGCTTCTCCAGAGAGTGGAGGCTGACTTGTTTTGGCCTTTTTAATAAGACAAAATATTTGCAGTACCCAGGAGGGCTGGCCAGCATGGGAGATGGGGGCTGATTGACTGCCTTGGCCCCTGTGGAATGCCAGACACGTGATCTATTTATAAACCCCAGCCCCACCCCAGGCATCCCCCCCGCAGAGGTGGCCCTTAAGGACCCACCCAGCTGCTCCAGCACAGGCCTGGGTCATCTCTAGGCCTAACATGGGCCAGCAGCCTGGCCACAGACCCAAGGCCTTGGCTCAAAGTCCCAGGAAGAGGGAGTTTCTCACCCCTGCTTCCTCCCTCTCTGGGCAGTTCAGAGAGTGAGAACGATCCCGCCTCCCTGCCCTGGAAGGTTCAGAGCTGCCTGCTCTCTGAGCCCCTGGCAGAGGCGGGTAGAGACAGACAGCGTGCCCCAGCCCGCCCCTCCACACACCGCCCCCCACCCTGCCCTTCTGCCCTCCGTTCCCAAGGTAAGACAGACCCAGGGATGGGAACTCAGACAATGCCCCTTTCACCCACCACAAGGTGGTGTCAAAGAGGCCGACCCAGTGTGGTCTGGGGTCCCAGAGGAAGCAGGCAGCGGCTGCCCAGTCTGTGTCTGGGAGGCTGTCCTGAGAGCGCCTGCATTGCGACAGGCTCAGCTCAGAGAAGAGGGCACAGCAGGCTGGGCTGGGCAGGGCTGGCAGCGAGCGAGGAGAGCGAGGTGGCCCAGCCCTGGGCGGTGCTCCCGTCAGCCGCCCAGTGAGCCCAGGGCCCCGGCTTCTGCAGTGCAAGACCCTGCCGACACCCACTGCAGACTAGCAGCAGAGGCAGGCGGCGAGGTGGGCTGGAGGCAAGCCGGTAGGGGGGTCGGGGCCTCCACTCACCATCCACGTGCTTCCGGGACTGTCGATTCCGAGGAAGTGGAGTGGAATGGAGGGGGCTGTCTGTCCTTGCTGTGCAAGGCTGGGTCCGGATGTGTCCTCTTCACCCTGGGGCCGACCAGGCCCCTGATCAGGCACTCACTAAGAGTGAGATCAGAGTGGTTCCCAGCACTCCAGCAGTGTAGACACACCCGCAGGTCGCTAAGGGCATGCCCCGCCTCAAAGCAGGGGGAGCGCTCAGAGTGCGAGTGTGCGTGCTTCTGGATCCGGGGAGGAGGGCTCTGGGCCAGCTCCGGCCTCTGGGCAGGCCCCTCGCAGGCTGCAGATCCTGGACTAGAGCCCAGAGACCCAAACCACAGAGGCCCCAGGCAGGCGGGAGTTGGGACGGAGACCCCAGGCCAGGCCTGGTGGTGAGCCCAGTGAGCAAGCAGGCGAGTGTGCAGGCGGGTGGGGGGTGGGGCTGGCGGAGGCGAATGCTTGGGCACCGTCACTCTGAGGTACATGCTGGAGACTCCACTCTGCTCCCCGCACTCACTTCTGGCCCTTGTCTTCTGGAAGAAAACCCGAGAGCGTGTGAAGACATACGTGTGGGAGCACACATCCAGGCTGGCTCCCTCAGGCCTCCTTTTCTCCCGGGAGAGCTCCACTCTTCCACAGCATCTCTCAGTCGGCCCCCAGCCCTGCTCCATCCCTCTGGACATCCTCGGGGCTTCCGTCACCCCACGTATTCCATCAACACCCTCAGAGCATCTGAGGTACCTTCTCTTGGTTTCTAGTTTGGTGAACCACCACCCACCAAGAAGAGGTCCAGAAACCAAGGCCACCCAGATGCCTCACCCATCTCTCATCCTCTCCTGCCTCAAGGCCTCTCACCAACACCCTCCTGCCCCTGGCATCATGCCACAGACTCAGCCCACCACTCCCTACCATGGCTCCCTAACTGCCATCAGAATAAACCCCAGGCCCACCTCGCATCTTGAACCCTCCCAGATGGGTCCACACTCATCTCTCCAGGCCTCCCGCCCTCCTCAGCAAGGCCCACAGGCCTCCGCCTGACAGATACTCAGACATACCTGGGCAGAGCCAGGAGATGGGGCAAGGGGACACCCTGCAACCCCTCGGGGCTGACCCAGCACCCACAGTCCTCTGCAGGACACACTCCTCATAAATCGTGGGGAAGTCACGAGCATCAGTGCTCTGCAAAACTTCCCTAAAAGGCCACCAGGCTGGCTTGGGAACATAACAGGGTCTCCCGTCTCACCCCTGCCCTGGATGCCTTTAGGAGACCCAAGGGACTGCGGCCATATGGGGCAGAGCTGTCTGGGCTGCTAGCAGGCACACTCCACCCCATCTCTTTGATGTGGGCACAGATGCCCAGCCTGCAGGCCCCATGCCACTCCTGACAGCTGAGCATCATACTCACAAGCCAAGCCTCACCAGGACCACAGTCAACATCTCAGGTTACTGGTGGAGGTGGAGGCATTGCCTGGGACCAGCTCACTGGGCCTCAGTGTCTCCCCTCCCAGACCACTCTGCAGGCCCCAGCAGCCTCCCTACCTCTAACCTCACACCCCATCTGCCCTCCACGGTGATCCCAGTTCTTCCTATGCCTCTGCCCTTCTGTGGCTTCCACTTCCCTGAGGACAATGTCCAGGGTCCTTACCTTAGTAATCGAGACCCCTGCCCCACTCTGGCCTCATCCCTGTACCCTGCACTCTGAGCCCCAGCCCCACTAAAGAACCTAGCTCCTTCTCCGCCAAGTTCAATCCTCCCCTTTCAAACCTCTGCTCAAACCCTACCTCTTCTATAAACCACCCCAACCCCGGTCTGGCAAGGATGCTCCCTCCCCTGTCCCATCCTGCTACGGGCCCGCTCCCTTCCCCAACCCGGCCAAATCCTCCATCATCCAGCAACCAGCACTGGAACAGTGCCGGAAACAGAGGCTTCTCCCCTTGGCTGAGAAATATCCTCACTTGGGAGTTTTCTCGAGAAAACGTGCGGAACCTCTTGGCCAAAGAAAGCTCTTGAAGACATGAAGCTAAGCTGCCCGCGCCCCCAGGAGGCCTGACTGTGGAGGTGAGCGAGTGTGGTCAAGGTCAAGCCTTCTGGGTGGACCACCCCCCTACTCCACGCTCCAGCCAGAGTTGGGGGTCCCGAAGATAGAGTTTCAGATGACAGAGCCAGCTCCTCCTTCACCTCCCCAGGAGCACCAGTGTGCTCAGTCGCTTCAGTCGTGTCCGACTCTTTGCGACCCTATGGACTATAGCCTGCCAGGCCCCTTGGTCCATGGGATTCCCAGGGGGGCCCAGAAGGAATCCCGCAGCAGGCACAATGCTGGGTCCGGCTCCCTCGCCGCAGCCGTGGGCTGGAGCCTTGCTTTGGCTCCCACTCGCACCAGCTCCACTTTCCCCTTTGGCTGAGCCCTCCTTTTCCTCCACCACGTCTGGTCACCCTGTGGACAGACTTGGGGTGGGCCAGCTTCTCCAGAGAGTGGAGGCTGACTTGTTTTGGCCTTTTTAATAAGACAAAATATTTGCAGTACCCAGGAGGGCTGGCCAGCATGGGAGATGGGGGCTGATTGACTGCCTTGGCCCCTGTGGAATGCCAGACACGTGATCTATTTATAAACCCCAGCCCCACCCCAGGCATCCCCCCCGCAGAGGTGGCCCTTAAGGACCCACCCAGCTGCTCCAGCACAGGCCTGGGTCATCTCTAGGCCTAACATGGGCCAGCAGCCTGGCCACAGACCCAAGGCCTTGGCTCAAAGTCCCAGGAAGAGGGAGTTTCTCACCCCTGCTTCCTCCCTCTCTGGGCAGTTCAGAGAGTGAGAACGATCCCGCCTCCCTGCCCTGGAAGGTTCAGAGCTGCCTGCTCTCTGAGCCCCTGGCAGAGGCGGGTAGAGACAGACAGCGTGCCCCAGCCCGCCCCTCCACACACCGCCCCCCACCCTGCCCTTCTGCCCTCCGTTCCCAAGGTAAGACAGACCCAGGGATGGGAACTCAGACAATGCCCCTTTCACCCACCACAAGGTGGTGTCAAAGAGGCCGACCCAGTGTGGTCTGGGGTCCCAGAGGAAGCAGGCAGCGGCTGCCCAGTCTGTGTCTGGGAGGCTGTCCTGAGAGCGCCTGCATTGCGACAGGCTCAGCTCAGAGAAGAGGGCACAGCAGGCTGGGCTGGGCAGGGCTGGCAGCGAGCGAGGAGAGCGAGGTGGCCCAGCCCTGGGCGGTGCTCCCGTCAGCCGCCCAGTGAGCCCAGGGCCCCGGCTTCTGCAGTGCAAGACCCTGCCGACACCCACTGCAGACTAGCAGCAGAGGCAGGCGGCGAGGTGGGCTGGAGGCAAGCCGGTAGGGGGGTCTGGGGCCTCCACTCACCATCCACGTGCTTCCGGGACAGGTACTTGAGCGCCTCGTCGAGCAGGATGACAGGCAGAGATATCTGGAGCACCGCCACCCACTGGCGCCCATTCAGTGGGGTCACTTGGAAGATGAGCTGGGATGGGGGCATCTTAGTTAAAGGAAGGAGTGCCCAGAGCCCCGCACACCCACCGCTTCACAT
>SJXQ01011400.1:344989-374913 GCA_006408695.1 Aepyceros melampus
GGGGGATGTCCTGAAGTAGGGGACACATCTGGCTGACCAGGGCCCAGCTCCATGCAGTCATGGAGCACCATCAGACCTCGCCCCCATCACAGCCACCAGGCAGTTTCACAAAGAGGCCCCGGAAAGGCCCAGCCTCAGAGCGGAATTAGGGCCCTGTGGCCCCAGGAGTCGCAAGAGGGGAGCAGCGCTGGGCAGCGACTCACAGGCAGGGGCGGCACAAGCAGAATGAGGAAGTGCAGGGCCATGGACATGGCCACGGCCGCCAGCAGCCAGGGGTTCAGCCAGGGCGGCATCCGCAGCAGTGACTGGTTCTCCGACACGCTGTTGAGGGCACATGGGGCACTCACCTCAGGCCAGGATGCGTGCAGGCCCCGCTCTGGTCCCCCACCCATCCCCCAAGTGAGGTGCAGGGAGGAGCTGGTCTGAGTTTCAGCCCTGTCCTTTAAGATCCGGAGTGCTTCTGGGAATGCAGCCAGGAGGGGTGTGTGGCTATTGCCCACTCAGCCCCCAGCGGCCAGTCCTGGGGCTCGGACCCCCTTTCTCTGACCCTCAGACCTAATCCTGGTGCTTCTATTTCCTCAGACCTCAACCATGTCTCCCCCGATCGCCTGGATCCCAATTCTAGCCCCCATCGGCTCTCAGAACCCTCCTCTGGACCCTTCTGACCCTCAGACTGTAATTCTGGACTCCTCCGACCCCAATCCTGGGCCCCTACTGACCCTCAGCCCCCGTGCCAGCCCCGCTTCAGGCCCCTCTGCCAGCCCACCTGTTCAGGGCATTGCACATCTCAATGGTCACCAGCACAGACAAGGCCATGGTCGTGGGGAAGCGTGATTCAAAGACCTCGCAGTCAATGCCGGCAAAGAGCGGGTTGTCCTCGGAGCACTTCAGGAAGTTCCTCTGGGGGCACCCAGGTGAGATGGGGTGCAGGCAGAAAGAAGAGTGGCGGGACTAGGGCATGGGAAGCCTCGTGCCCCCCTCACCCTCAGCTTACATCTGAGGACACAGCACAGCTGGTGCTGTGTGGAGAGGGCCCAGGGAGGGGTGCTCGCTCACCCAGGATGGGGACAGAGGGGCTGCACTGTGCCAGGGGGAGGGCAAGATGCTCTGCACTGGGGTTGTGCTGAGAAAAGGGGAGAGCAGCTGGTATGAGGCTGGGGAGAACGGCAGGGGGCCCTGGAATCAGGGGGTGAGGGCCTGAGTATCAGAGGTGCAGGGGTTGGAGGAGGCAGTGATTAAATGAAGCCACCAAATGAGCTGGGCTTCCCAGGTAGCTCAGAGAGTAAAGAATCTGCCTGCAATGCAGGAGACCCGGGTTCAATTCCTGAGTTGGGAAGATCCCCTGGAGAAGGAAATGACAACTTACTCCAGTATTCTTGCTTGGAAAATCCCACGGACAGAGGAGCCTGGCAGGCTACAGTCCATGGGGTCGCAAAGAGCCGGACATGACTGAGCGACTAACACCAGATAAGTAAATGCATATGAAAATTGATCAGCAAAATTATACTTGAATAGAATTCACCTTTGGCTGGTAGAAGACAAGGCTGTGAGCGTGCGTGCTAAGTCGATTCCGTCATGTCCAGCTCTTTAAAGGCAACGCGACCCTATGGGCTGTAGGAGCCAGGCTCCTCTGTCCATGGGATTCTCCAGGCAAGGATACTGGAGTGGTTGCCATGCCCTCCTCCAGGGGATCTTCCTGACCCAGGGATCAAACGCAAGTCTCAGGTCTCCTGTACTGGCAGGCAGGTTCTTGACCACGAGTGCCACCTTGGAAGCCCAGAAGATGAGGCTACTGGGGCCCTAGTCATGATTATTAAATAGGATTCCATTCACACCTCTCTTCATTTCTGCCACTGAAATCGAGCTCTACCAGACCTGCCCTTCGCTCATGACAAGGCCTAACACACCCACGGTCAGGTGCAGGCTTGCTACACAGCTTCTCCACAATGAACAAGGAGCTCTCAGGACTTGATAAGGGAGGTGGCGCTTGCCCCTGTGGCCCCAGGGGAGTTTTCTTCCTGCCCCTGAACCTTGCTCTCAGAAGTGCTGTAATATAATGCTGAACTGAGGCCACTCGTGAGAACTTCCGTCTCATTCTCTTCCGCACCATGGGGATTCGCGTGAACATTACACAGCTCTGTTCTCTGTTCTCCAACATCTGGCCCCTGCAATCTCCTCTGAAACAGTGATCTTTTTAAGATTAAAGTTTAGAAATGAGGGCCACGTGCTGTGAAGATAAGCCTCAAAGAGAAATCTGTAAAATGATCGGCGGCCTGACCTCCTGCCCAGGAAATCCATCCCTCATTCCCCACACGGCATAAACGCGGGTAGAGCGACTCCGTCAGCCTGAAGGGACGGCTGGTTCTTTCCTCTCTCATGCACGATGCAAAATGATAAAAGACCATGGCTTGGCTAGACTTCTCTCTTGACAAAGAGATGGAGAGTCTTATTTAAATCAACAGAGGGAATTTCTCAAAAAAAAAACCGAGCTCCAGTATTTGGGACAAGTGCACAGTTTTATTTGGCACTGATCACAGGGCAGAGAAAATGTCCTAAACTCTGAAACCACCCAGCTGACCAAGAGGACAAGTGTTCTCTCGGGTTGTGTCACCACCGTCAGGCCTCACTTCCAGATCTTAGTGGTAAGGACCTTTCTCAAACGTGTACGCGCAAATGCCGTGCACACACCTCCCATTTGGGCACATATGTGCTTGCATCCCTATGCCCGCACACAGGGAAGACAACGACAGTAGGATCACATGGAGGTGTTTTAATAAATTAACATCCCGGGACTTCCCTGCTGGCACAGTGGGTAAGAATCTGCCTGCCAATGCAGGGGACACAGGTTCGATCCCTGGAAGATTCCAATTGCCACAGAGCAACTAAGTCCTGAAGGACTGAATTCCACGTGCCCTAGAGCCTGTGCTCTGCAAAAGGAGAAGCCAAGACAATGAGAAGCCCATGCATCGCAATGAAGAGTAACCCCTGCTCACCGCAACTAGAGAAAGCCCACGCACACCAACGAAGCCCCATCACAGCCATACAAAAACAAAAACCCCTTGCCCATTCCGACCTTCTGGGTTTCAGCAGTGAGCACCTGCACTGTGCCTGGGTCGTGGGCCGCAGTGTGGCCTCCTGCATTGTTCATTAGACGGTGCTCAGGGGCTGGAACTTCTGCCTCACAGTTTCACTGTGAGCACCTCTCCCCTGGGGGGTGGCAGGCCTGTTTCTTTGGATGAAGCTACTGTTCTCCTTACTCCTTCCCTTGGCCTCCCTGGCTATTTCCCATTCGCCTTCACCTGTGAGCCTCCCTCTGGGTTTCATTAACATTTACATAGCTCTTGCCATGTTGCCAAGTGTTGGCTTAGGCACTTTATATGCACTGACTCGGGTAATCGTCTGGATAGCCCCATGAGGCAGGGTCTATTACCCAGTTTATATGGGTGGATAAATGAACAGAGGGGTTAAGTAGCCTATTCCAAATTACACAGCTCGTGTGTGATAGAACCAAGGTGTGAACCTGGGCAGCTGGGATCCAGAATCTACTCTCCTGCCTTTATTCAGCATTCCTCCAGGAATGCTAGCAGGGCTCCGGGCACCTCTCCTGAAATTCCAACGCCTGCAGCTGAGAGTTCTACTTTAGGTCTAACTCTTGACCACCTCCGAGTTCCACAGCCTCCTGCCTTTTCTCTGCGGAAGCATGGCTCACTGTAAAATGTGACCGCCCATTTCCCTGGCTTTCTCCCCCACCAGACGGGACACTCTCTGCAGAGACTCTGCCATTTCAGTCACCGCCACTGCTCTAGCAATTTGCGCCTGGCACAGTCAGTGCCTAACAGCCACTTCTCGCCCGAGTGGATAAATGAGAAATGGAATGACCCGAGCACAGTTGGGAAGACGGCCCCAGGGGGACTGAGGACAGACTGGTGGTGGGTGTGGGATGTGTGTCTAGCAGGACTCCAGGGGTCTGGCGGGGTGGCCAGGGAGGAGGTGGAACTGAGATGCACATGGAGGAAGAGGGAACTGTTTGCAAAAGGGCAACTAATTTTGACTTCGGACTTGGTGAGTGCCCTGGGATCATGGAATATCCATAGGAGGTATGCAGCTGGCTGTATGGGACTGCTCAGAAAGTTGGGGGGAGGTCCCTGGAGATTTGGGGTTCATAGCCCAAAGGATGGTGATAGTGATGGGACAGGAGGAAGGCTGTAGCAGGACGGTCAGCATGCCCCCACTCTCCACCTGCCGCCCTCACAGGAGCTGCAGGGGCAGGTGTCTGATCCATCTGCCAAGGGCTGGGGGCCACCAGCCTTTGGGATAGGGGTCTGGGCCCAGGCTCTGCCCTGCTGCCAGGAGGGGGGCCCCATGTGCTTGAGGGCTGGTGGGAGAAAGAAAGCAACCCCAGCTGCCCCCACCTAGCTGTGAACCCCGGAAAGAGCCCTCACACTGCCCCCGGGGGTGGGGAAGACTGCGTTTCCCTGACACACTCAAGACGGGGGCAGGAAGTCAGGGGCCCTCTCTTGAGCTCTTCTGTCTACCGGAAAATAGAAAGGCAAGCACACCAGAGGAGGGAAAGTCTACATCCAGGCAGCTCTCTCCTTTAAACCAGAAACCCACCACTGGCCTGGCCAAAATTGCTGCGACGGTTTTTCAAGCAAAGGAGATGCGTTAGCTGCTCAGACAGAGGGACAGATGGACAGACAGCAGTTGAGGTCAGGATGGAGGTGGCGTCTCCTTGCTTGTTTCCAGAGCTGGGCTGAACTAAGCCAGGCCTGTGGTGTGCACCTGCCAGCCAGGGTTAGGGTTAGGGGGTCAATGGGGTTCAAGAGGTCAATGGGTTCTTTCCCCAAGAGACAGGCTGGCTATAAAAGCCTGGCAGATTCCTCTCCTCCACTATTGATCACTTCAGTTTGACCCTCTACCAAAAGTTTCATCATTTAGGTGCTCGGATCACTGAGCCCTCAGTGCTTGGGAAGTTTCCCAATAAAGGTAAGGCTTCCGGGCAGTGAAGCCCTGAGGCCCCCTGTACCTGAATGACAGGGGGAGTGAGCAACATCTTCTCTGGCTCGGGGGCTGTGCTCCTGTCTCTAGGCTTCTGAGCTTGTTTCCTTAATGGTGGGTGTCTACAGGTGTGCAGGGGTGGGGAGGGACAGCCACTGGCCACCCGTGGGGTTCTGGATGCCCTCTATCCTAGAACTCCAGCAACAACGTGGGCTGTGAGTTCTGCCTCTCAGATGACCTCAGTGGGCTTCCTGGCCATCCCGTGCTTACCAGCTGGTAGAAGGTGACCTGCGGTCCCTCGGCATCATATAGGAACCACCAGGTGGCAGCAGCCACTGTGGCCAGGCCGACGTACACTGCGGGGAGGGCAGGAAGAAACTGGCTATAGGGGACGCCTGTGGTTTTCTGGCATCTGTTTCCCTTTCCCAATAATTTGCTGAATCTCTGTCAGGGAACCACTCTCTCCCTTTAGTATGTAGCACCTCCCTCAGGGTCAGCAGTAGCCCTGATGGGCAGTCAGCATCTGCTCCATCCCTGGCCACAGTGATTGGCAAGGAGATAAGCAGGTGACACAACATGAGTGGGGAACAGGCCTGAGAATTTTATTCTATTTCTACAGGAGTCATAGGATAAGACTCTTTCTTCTGCTTTATTTGGGATTGTAATGGGGTAAGTCTGAGGGCTGGAGCTCTGGCAACCATCTTGCCATCCCAAGGGGCACCTGCTTTAAGAATGAAGCTCAGGCCGAGCTAAAATATGCCATTGACAATCTGAGGGCTGGATCTCGACATGCCTGAAGCATACCGAGTCTTTGCAGTTACAAGAGTCCACATATAGTTTCTCTTGACATAAGCCAGGCTGAGTCATATTGGTCTGTAGTCTGTAAGTATAACTGATACAAGGGTCTTAGGAAACTCTAGGAATCCCTGTGAAAGCTGGGGCCCCACTTACCTCCAATAGCCAGATATCGGAAGAAGAGCCAGCCACTGATGAGGGCCTCTCGAGGGTTTCGCGGTCGTTTCTCCATAATGTCCAGGTCTGGTGGGTTGAAGCCCAGGGCTGTGGCAGGTAGGCCATCTGTCACCAGATTCACCCAGAGCAGCTGCACAGGGATCAGGGCTTCAGGCAGGCCCAAATTGCTGTGAGGAAGATGCTGGAACCAGAGTCATGGGCTTGAGTCCCCAGCAAATGGAAGGTCCAGCTGCTACTCACACCCAGGCCCGGAAGTGCCCCCCACTGTCTCTGCAGCAGCCCCACCCCACTCTGCTAGTTCTGATGTGTGTGCATGAGTGAAAAGTGGGTGCATACACTCTGGTCACACTGGGCCACCCCTGAACCCCCAGCCCCAGCTCTGGGGCCTGGACAGACCTGCCCTTTAGGCCTCTCCCATTGAGGACAGGACACAAATTCTCTTTAAGACACACACAGACACACACATGTAGACAGTGCGTGCCTGAGCAGACACACATTTGTTCACAGGTGTGTGCAAAAAACCTAGTGCAGGACCCACAATCCCACAAAACACAAGCAAACATCTACACGCTTGCCCTGACATGCACAGATGCAGAATTCTTACACGGCCAGGCAAACGTGTGCTTGCCATTTGCCACAGGCATCACTCACACGTGAACCTAAGTACATATACGGTTACATGTGAGCACAAACCCTCGGTGCTTGTACTCATGCCCAAAGATGAACAGGAAGTCACATGCACATGGGTACACATGCCTCTCACTCAGGCACACACCCTATGTGTACACACACAAACATATTACTGCCCAAAGGTGAAGTGAGTTCTCCCATCTCGCAGGACTCTGAAAGTGGGAAGAAGGTCATGGCTGGAGGGATGCCAGGGGATTTCTCCAGCACCACCCTGGGGACTAAGGTACATCAGGGGTTCTGGAGAACAATGGGGTGTCCCCGTTCCTGCCCACCCTGAGGTGAGACTCTGGAAGGTCCCAGTCTTCCAGGGAAGGACATGGGTCCCGTCATCCCTGCAGCCCCATCCCAGGACCAGGCATTCTCCCTGCTGCCCCATCCTAGACCAGGCATTCTCCTTGTCCTGGGGATCCACAGCTGGTCCAGGAATCTGGGAGGACGGAACACAGGGCCTCACCAGACAACCTCACCAACGTTGGAGGAGATGAGGTAGCGGAGAATTGCTTCATGTTGCTGTAGATGGCCCGGCCCTCCTCTACCGCGGCCACGATGGAGGCAAAGTTGTCGTCTGAGAGTACCATCTCCGCCGCTGACTTGGCCACGGCCGTGCCAGAGCCCATGGCAATGCCGATCTCTGCTTTCTTCAGGGCTGGGGCATCATTCACTCCATCTCCTGTCTGAGGGCCAGTTTAAGGGGGTTCACACCCGAGAAACTTCCCTGACACCTGCCTGACTCCCCTCCCTCAGCCTGTCGCCAAGTTTAGGGCTTGTCGCCGAGGAAGCAGACAGCTGAATGGAACCAACGGTGAGGTCATGAGCCTAGAAACTGATCTGGGGCTGAGGCTAAGGACAGGGCAGGGAGTGCAGACAAGGACAAAATTGAGAAGAAGGTCAAGTTTAAGGTCAGAGAAGATGGTGAGGTGAGCACGGGAAGAAGGTGAGTCAACATTGAGGGCAAGGATGAAATCAAGGTGGGATGTGGGATAGAAAATGAGACTTAGGTTAAGGACAAAGTTAAGGTCAAGTCAGGAATGAAGTGAAGGTCATGGCCCAGGTCAAGGGTCAGTTAGGGGTTGTAGTTAAGGTGAAGGTTGGAGCCAAGGTGAAAGACAGGGTCAAGAATGGACTCGTTCATGACAAAAAAATTAGATCAAGGGAGAGATCAAGTCCAGGCCATGGACCCTATCAGGAATGATGTCAGGGTAGAAGTCAGAGTTGATGTCAAGGTCAAGATTGAAGGCCAGATCAAAGTTGAGGTCAGCATAAAGTAATAGATTGTTGAGGGATCAGGGATCAGATCAGGGTCCAGGTAAAGACTGGAACCCGTATCAAGGTTGAATTGAGTAAAGGATCAGTTTAAGATGTTTAAGGTTGAGGTCAGGGACCAAATCATGTGAAGGTCAAAAATAAGGGACAAGAACAAGTTTACAGTTGTGGTCAAGTCAAGGTTGGTGCCCAGCTCATTATCAGGTCAAGACTGAGCCATATATAAGAATTAAGGTCAACGTAAAGGACTGGGTAGGCTGGAGGTCAAGATTATAAACTGAGGTCAAGATGGGGGGAGTGAGATCGAGGTTAAGAATAAGACGTTGATGAAGAGGTCAGCAATCAAGAATGAGACAGACCAAAAACTGAGACCAAACCAAGTGTTCATCCAGAGGTGAAGGGATGAAGAGACTGGTATTACGCAGTGCAATGCCACTGAACAATACGCGAAAAATCATGGTGCTGAATCCCTCAGCAGCACGGATAAACCTCAAGGGAAAAAGCCAGACACAAACAGCAAACGCTCTATGATCCCACCCATGTGAAAAACCCACGAGAAGCGAAATAATCCATGATGCCAAAAAAAAAAATCAGAGCAGAGATTGCGAGCTGTGGCCTGATGGAGAAGGTGCGTAAAGGAACCTCATGGGCTGACGGTCAAGTTCCCTCTTCTGTGTGAGGGCAAAGTGCACTGATGTCTACAACTGAGTCTGAAATGCGTTAAGAAAGATGGGTTAAAGGTGGGTAGATGGACAGCTATGTGATAAAGCAAATATACCTATGCTATTTATAGACTCTAGATGGCATATATTTACAGGCATTCGCTATAAAAATCATTTCAGTTTCTCTTTGGGCTTGAAATTTTTTGAAATAAGATGTTGGGAAAAGAGAGAATGAAGCAGAGGCAGGGGTTGGCCAGTTGCTCTTTCTAAGCCCTGTGGTCAGTGCTTCCCACCATACCCCAGGCCGCCACCTCCTCCCAGGCTCCCCAGCTTGTGGCCTCACCATGGCAGTGATCTCATTAAAGGACTGCAGGTTTTCCACAATGCGGGACTTGTGGGCGGGCTCCACCCGGGCGAAGCAGCGGGCCGTGCGGCAGGCGTGGCGCTGCTGCTCAGGGCTGAGGTCATCGAATTCGCGGCCTGTGTAGGCCTTGCCCTCCACGTCCTCTGTGTCCGCGAAGATGCCAAGCCGGCGGCAGATGGCCACGGCCGTGCCTTTGTTGTCCCCTGTGATCATGACCACACGGATGCCTGCCTGGTGGCAGCGTGCGATCAGGCAGCCACCTCGGGCCTCGGAGGGTCCAGCATGCCCACGCAGCCCACGAAGGTCAAGTCCGTCTGTAGGGAGGGGGCAGATGCCAGCGGGGCCCGGACCCATCCTCAACCTGCCACCTGCCCAGCGCTGCAGGCGGACACACAGGCCCGGGCCCCCAACACCCACCTCCAACTGCACACCCACCTCATATTGCAGGTGGACACACAGCCTTGGGGTCCCAGCACCCACCTCGTAATGCACAAACTTGCTGCAGTCATCCAGTTGCATGTCCTCCTTCCTCGGGGGCATGTCTCGGGTGGCCAGTGCCAAGCAGCGCAGCGTGTCCAAACCTGAGCCCCAGTCCTTGACCTTGGCCAGGATCTGCTCCCTGGAGGTGGTGTCCAGGGGTACCGTGCGGCTCCCCACACGGACTGAGCTGCAGCGCTCAATCACACTCTCGGGAGCCCCCTGCAGGAGCGGGACAGGGAAGGAGACAACTCGGTCAGTCAGGACCCCTCCCCTCCCTCCTGCTTAACTGTGAGTTGAGGCCTAGATCTCGGGTAAGTTAGGTCACCCAAGGGGACACACAGTAAGGGAAGCAACAGAATCCATCTTTAAGAAGGTTGGTGCAGGAACCAAGTGGGCCCCACTGTGAGAGAGCCCAGAGGGTACGGGGGGCTCACATAGAGTGTGGGGCAGTGTGAAGCCCCCAGCAGAACATCCCCCCACCCCAGCAATTAGCCTGCAGCTGAGAAGGCCTGACACAGCATTTTGGGGGACAGGGTGGAAATGGCACCCTCCTGCAGACCCCGCTGCCCTGCCAGGCTGGTGCTTCCACGATTCCAATTTTGTAGGGTGCTCTGCATCGGGAAGTGGGCTGAGCCCTGCTGGGGGACCAGAAACAGGGCCCAGCTGAGGGTGTGGGGGATGTGGCTCTGGAGGGTGGTCGTGGGATGCCAGGCTCCTCATCGGCCTTGGGGTCTCACCCTGGACCTCGTCCCAGGCCTGGAAAGAACCTTTGAATCCTCCACCGGTGCCTCTCCTTCTCCCCATTGAATCCTCCACCAGTGCCTCCTCCCTCTCCCCAAAAGGTACCCCAAACACTAGGGGGGGTTGGTTTGTTTGCTTTTTTGTGGCCAAGCCACAGGGCATGCGGGATCCTAGCTTCTCGACCAGGGATGGAACCTGAACCTCCTGCAGTGAAAATGCGGAGTCTCAACCACTGGAATGTCAGGGAAGTCCCTTGATATACATACATCCATCCATACATACATACTACATATATGTACATACATGTGTGAATATATATGTACACACATGATCAAACACTAGGTATTTTAAGAAGCCCAAACTCCCAATACAGAAGCTTTTTGTTTTAAAACAGGTTAAAACCCCCCATTGCAGGTTTTAAAGCAGATTTTAAAGATTTTGCTTTAATCTGACTCCTACTTCAGATTCAGTGACAGGAAGGACTATGGACGAGAGTCTGGATGGAGCTGTTTCCTTTCCTCCTTAGGACTATTTGCAAGACACAAAGCACCAAGTGTGGACACCAACCACTTCAACAGTCCCCATCAGAAGCAAAAGGGCTCCTGAGACAGTCCAGCCTGACTCACTATTCAGATGGGGACCCAAGGCCCACGTGGGAGCATGGTGGCCCTGAGGTCCTGCGGCAAGGCCGTGCCTCTCAGATCAGACCTGGGACCACAGGGAGGAGCAGGCCTCAGCATCTGGCCCGGGTTTTACCTGCCCAACACCAGGTCCCCCTCCCAGTTCCCCGTGGCAGGCTGACCACCCTCACTCTGGAGGCACCCCTTTGCCGAGGGTCTCCCACCTCCCCCAGTGTCCCACGGCTGCAGGCTCTGGCTCGTCAGAGGACTGGAGAGCAGGCCCCCAGGGACTCCAGGTGTGCAGAGGCCCCAGGCCGGTCGGGCAGGCCCACCTTCACAAACATTTTGCTGCCCTGGGCCGCCAGGCCAGGGCGGGTGGGCGTGCAGTACACTGACATGGACTTCCGGTCTCGGGAGAACTCCAGGGTGAATTCCTTCTGCATCAGCTGCTTATGACCTGCGGGGCCCAGGCAGGTCAAGGCGTGAGGGGCAGGGCCAGCGGTGCTGGCTGCTTCCTCGCCAGCTGCTCGACCCTGTGAAGAGCCTCTTGCTCCCTACACAGTGGTCAATCTATCCTCCTCTAACCCTGACACTCAAGGCCTCCATCTCCCTCTCCAGCCCCAGAAATGCCCCAAAGTTGCCATTTCCTGACGAGGCTGGGTAATTTCTGACTCCAAGTCCTTGCCCACACTCAGATGTTGCTCTCTTTTCTCCCTAGATCAGTCTTACTAGGTAGGCATCTGAGGTCCTTCCTCCTCCCAGAAGCCTCCCAGGACTTCCTTCCCCTCTCTCCCTTCTCCCGATGCCCCAGAAGCCCCAGCCACACAGACTGTGGTCAAGCCCCCCATGCTGCTCACCGCATTGCAGGCGCCAGCTCGCTCCACCCGGGAGAGAGCCTGCAGGTCCGTGTCAAAAACATTCATCTTCTCCACCAGGCATGTCAGGGCCGTCTCCGTGGCCTCTCCCACCTTCTCATACACACCCTTGGTCTAGTGGGGCCCAGGTACAGGGAGTGAGGGTCAGGGAGGCCCCCGGTCTCACCTCCCACTCTGTCCCTGACCCTTGGAGCTCCCAGGCCCTGCTGCTTCCCTCCCTCTTCTCTCCCTGAGGCCCCATATGCCCCTGCCTCCACCACTCTCCCTCCCACTCACTCCCTGACCCTTGGAGGTCCCAGGCCCTGCTGCTTCCCTCCCTCTTCTCTCCCTGAGGCTTCATATGCCCCTGCCTCCACCACTCCACCACTGGCTCACAACAGCCAGTGCCCACCCAGGTCCCTGCTACCTCCCTCTTGAGCTCCACGCGCACTCATGCAGTTGCTGCCTGTTGGACTTGATTCCCTTCCGACTCTCAGTCTACCTCCATCTCTCTGTATGTGCCACTCCAGTGACTGTTCCAGCCAGAATGGCAGCTAGAAGCTACCTGAGCTCCTCCCTCTTTCACCTAACCAGTCACCAAGTCCCAAGATTTTGGCTCCAACTCTCTCCAACCCATGCCTACTCCCCTCTTCCTGAAGCCCCAGCCAGGACTCAGCTGACATTTCTCAGGCCCACAGGGCTCCCTGGCCCTGGTCTTGCCCAGTCTGTTCTGTCCTCCACACTTAGACACAGGTGATCTTCTGCGAATGCAGATCTGACCATATCACTCCCCTGCTCTAAGCCCTTTGCTGCCTGTCTGCTGCCCTCAGCTGGGCATCAGACTGACTTGGTCTGGCCAAGTGCCCCCACTCAGGGGCAAAGAGCCTCCCATGTGCACCATCCTTCTGCTCCAGCCACAAGGAGAGCCACAAGGAAGAGCTCACTGCCTAGACCACATCAGGTTATAGCGGCCTGTGGGCCGCTTCTGGGCTGTGCCTTTTGCTTTAAACACTTCCTAGTGTTTGTCCCCTAAACCTCTTCTCCCAGGCATCCCTGGCCTTTCTACCTTTCACATTACAGTCCCCCACAGCCCAAGAGCCCCAGAGCAAGGTTCTAAAGCCAAACTGAGGAAGAAGGGGGGGCAGTGTGCAGTGGACAGGGATCGCAGTGCTCCTGGGGTGTGGCACTCCCAAGGGGCAGGGACTTCCAATCCTGGGAGCTTGGATACTCTGGGAGAAAGGTCTGTTCTGAGCGCCTGGATACTAGGGAAGTCACTGAAAGTGGGTAGGGGCCCACCTCGTTGTAGTCCAGTGCTGAATCATTGCACAGGGCACAGATGGTCGCCAGCTCCACCAGCCCATCAAACTGCCCGCAGCGCACTCGCCGCTCTCCCTGCCGCCTGTGGAGCCAGAGCGGTCAGAACTGGGTTCTTGGTCCCGCCCCTGGGCGATGCCCAGTCTGTTGGCCGCGCCCCCAGGAGGCCTCCCAATGACAACTCTCAACAGTTGTCCTACGCAGCCCCGCCCACCGTAAACCCCGCCCACCTGTGCCCCTTCGCTGAGCACTCACACTTCGCCCTCCGGGGCATACGTGGTGCCTGAGATGGTGAATTCGTGCAAACGGCAGGTACCCGCTCCGGCCTGGCTACCACGAACATCTGGGGGGCACAAGGGTGTGCTCATGTGTTTTTCAAACCCTTGTTTCAGAATCCCTAGTAGGATTGTTCAAATGAAGTCCTACTAGGGATTCTAGCAGGTCAGGCAAGCTGGTGCCCCCACCTCTGTGGCAGCCTGTGGTGCGCTTCTGTCAGGGACTAAGGTCTCAGACACAGAGCATGGGTTTCCGAGTTTTATGGGAGCAGGGGTGGGAGAGGAGTGTTCAAGGGGCCTGGGAGAATTGGAAACCCACAGCCTTCAGCATCACCCCACCCACTCCTCTACCCCAGAGACCTGCTGGAGTCTCAGCCAGACTCCCTGGAGCATGTGGGCAGCAGCCCAGGATATGGGATCGAGTGCCAAGGAATGAATAATTCCTGCCTGGGCCCTTCCCAGGTCACTGGAGCTGGCATATCGGGTGACAGGCACTGACCACAGTGTTACGGTGGAGCAGGATTAAAACCTGGGTCCAGGCCTGGCTTGGCTCGGATGCTCAGGCTGTACTTGACCCTCCCCTATTTCCTTTATGGTCAGCTGGCAGGGTTTGCACACTCAAACTTCAGATGAGGAAACTGAGGTTCACAGATGGCCTGCGAGGACTGCCAGGACCCCACATGTGTCCAAATGATACATGTCCAGCCAGGCTTTGCTGCTCTGCCCCAGGAAAACCTGGATCTGCTTCCCACCATGGGACAGCGCACATATTCTCTCCTCCATCTCTGGAGTCGGGGAGTGGCCCAGAAAGGTAGCCCAGCCTGCCAAGCATCACACAGCAACACCCAAGCTGGCTGCAGCCACTCACCCGGCAGACCGACATCTGGTTGGTGGTAAGCGTGCCTGTCTTGTCCGAGCAGATGACCGAGGTGCAGCCCAGGGTCTCCACAGAGGGCAGACTCCGCACAATGGCGTTCTTCCGGGCCATGCGCCGCGTGCCCAGTGCTAGGCAAGTAGTGATGACAGCCGGGAGGCCCTCGGGGATGGCAGCCACAGCCAGGGCCACAGCGATCTTAAGTAGTAGACAGCACCTCGAAGCCAGGAGCCGCCGTGGGCGGGATCGGCAAAGTGACCGATATTAATGACCCACACGGCCATGCAGATCACGGAGATGGCGCGAGACAGCTGCTGCCCAAACTCGTCCAGCTTCTGCTGCAAGGGCGTCCGCTCTGGCTCCACGGCAGCCATCTGACTGCGGATCTTACCCAGCTCGGTGTGCAGGCCTGTGGCCACTGCCACACCCACCGCCTTGCCCGATGCAATGTTGGTGCCCTGGCCGAGGGAGGGATAAGCAAAGGGGCTGGTTGGCACCTCAACAGGGGACCAGGACCCTTGAGCCCTTCAGGCTGGGATTAGGGCTCGCTTCCCGCTCCTTGGCTTTCTCTTTCTCCATGTCACTTAGTGCTCCCAAGACAGATGCAGCTATGTAGTCTCGAGTTATGACTGTCATCGCCTTGACAGTGCCAGCTCTGTGAAGGCAGGGACTTGGTTGGTGCCACATTCCCAGTGCCAGCATGGGGTCTGGCACAGGGGCAGCAACAGCACAGCACCAACTCATTAAAATGAGGACCATACACAGCCAAAACAGCCACAGAGGGGTGCTGCCGCGCTCTCAGGTCAACAGCTTTAAACAGTATTTACTGAAGAATCGAGAAAATCTGAGCTTAAGTACATCCATCCCCAAGCCCTGATGCAAGGGCTGGCCAGCATGAGCCTCCGTGTCCTCTCCTGTAAAATGGTCCAGCAGAGGCGAGAGAAACAGCTGTTAAGGGGAGGCTCATAACTCATCCCCTTCAGATGGGTGCCCTGTGCCAAGGCTGGAGAGGTGGGTGCTGGCAGCCTCAGGATCTCTTCTGCCCTGAGCCATGCAGCTCCTGCCCCCACATACAGGCCCCTCTGCTAAGGAAGGGCTTCCCAGGTGGCACGAGTGGTAAAGAATCTGCTTGCAATGCAGAAGACCCAGGTTTGACTCCTGGATGAGACAGATCCCCTGGAAGAGGAAATGGCACCCCACTCCAGTATTCTTGCCTGGGAAATCCATGGACAGAGGAGCCTGGTGGGCTACAGTCCAGGGGGTCACAAAGAGTCGGACACAACTGAGTGACTAAACGCGCATGCACCACCAAGGAAATGACCTGCCGTTAGCCAGAGCGCTCTCCTTAGCAGTTTCTTGTGACGGCTGCCGATGCCTGAGCATGCCCCTTGGTGTCCCCTCCCCACCCAAAGCAGCTTATCCAAGGCTTCCGGGCACCTTGGCGGGGCGCTCCCCTCAAGCAGAGCTGCAGGTGAATATCACTTTCTCCCTTTCTGTTCTCTTCTGGGGACACTTTATAACTTAGCCCCCAGGGCCACCGCCAATTGGCTTGACCCCTCTTTGTGGCCTCTGTGCTTGGCTTCAGGCTGTTACTAGGCAGCCCATGAGCATCACTGGTTAGGTCTCTCTGGGGCCACAGGGGCTGATCCCTTCCCCCAGAGCTGAACCCCGTCACTCTCCCTGAGCAGACACCCTGGTGTCTTGTCTTAGGGATCAGTTTTCTTATCTCACCAAGGAAATGACCTGCCGTTAGCCAGAGCGCTCTCCTTAGCAGTTTCTTGTGACGGCTGCCGATGCCTGAGCATGCCCCTTGGTGTCCCCTCCCCACCCAAAGCAGCTTATCCAAGGCTTCCGGGCACCTTGGCGGGGCGCTCCCCTCAAGCAGAGCTGCAGGTGAATATCACTTTCTCCCTTTCTGTTCTCTTCTGGGGACACTTTATAACTTAGCCCCCAGGGCCACCGCCAATTGGCTTGACCCCTCTTTGTGGCCTCTGTGCTTGGCTTCAGGCTGTTACTAGGCAGCCCATGAGCATCACTGGTTAGGTCTCTCTGGGGCCACAGGGGCTGATCCCTTCCCCCAGAGCTGAACCCCGTCACTCTCCCTGAGCAGACACTCTCCCCTGGTGTCTTGTCTTAGGGATCAGTTTTCTTATCTGAGAAACAAATGGTTCCTGACATCCTCCACCATTCTGGCAATGCTCCTCTCTCTAGAGGATTCTGTTGAATGACTATACACAAGCTCGGCCCCTCTCCAGCTTAAAGCAGGATAAGCCTAGCAGGTAAGAGAAAAACTCTGGGGTCAGATGGCCAAGTCCACATCCTAGCTCTGCCGCTCACTGGCTGTGTGACCTTGGGAACTTAACTTCTCGGTGCCTGTTTCCTTGCTGGAAAATGCAGACAAGTATACTTATTTCAAAGGCGATCCGAGCATAAAATAAATTAATACAGGTAAAGGTCTTAGAACAGGGCCAAGCACACAGCCTCCATTAAACACAACTATCATTATTACTAGAAATTTTCACATATTCTCAATGATTGTGAGGTTCTTTCCCATAGGGCTTTAACTGATTCATCTAAATGCTATTATTTTTATTAGAAGGCACTTACAGAAAACAGCATGTTCTTCTTGTCCTGGTTGACAGCTCTGGGGTCTGGGATGGCGTCTGTGTGTTTGGTCACAGACACAGATTCACCTGGGTGTAGAATCAGAAGTGAGAAGCCCGGGACTTCCCTGGTGGTCCAGTGACTGAGACGCTGCACTCCCCTTTGCAGGGCGCCTGGGTTCAGTCCCTGGTTGGGGTACTAGATCCCACGTGCCGCAAGATCAAAATCACAACTAAGACCCAGTGTACATAAATACATACATACATACGTAAATATTTTTAAAAAGAAACAAGAAGCCCAGCGTGAAGTCCTCCCATCCCCTGTCCTCTGGGCCTCACCGGTCAGGATGGACTGGTCCACTCTCAGCGTGGTTGACTTGATGTCAATGAGACGGAGGTCGGCGGGCACTTTGTCTCCCACTGTGGAGGGAGAACAGCTTGGCTGAGTGTGGCTCTGGGCACCCCTTCCCAGGAATGCCAGCAGGGCTCCCAGAGGCCAAGGCCAGGGCTGGCAGGCAGGGCTGAGCTGTCCCTGGCTTACAGTCCCCTTATTCATCTGATGGGGTTCTGGCTAAAGAGCTATAGAGGGATCCAACAGCCCCCCTCTACAACGTACAGTCAGAAAGAGAAGGGTGGGCTCATTAGCGTCTCATAATGCAAGAATACCCCGAAGCACCTGCCACTTCCACGATGTCTCCAGGGACGATGTCCCGGGCACGGATGCGTTGCACACCCTTTCGGTCTGCGCGGATCACCTTGCCCATCTCAGGCTCATACTCCTTGAGGGCCTCGATGGCACTCTCCGCGTTGCGTTCCTGCAGAGACAGGAAGGCTATCTATCTCCGCTGGCCCTAGCAGGCCACCCCCTTGGAAAGACACCCCTTGGGGCCTGGGATGGATCTGCAAGCAGAAGGACCTGCAGGGTTCCAAGACCAGGTGAAGGTGACACCTAGCAGCTGGGAGACCCCAGGATGCAGCCGCACCCCCGAGTCTCCCACCTGCCACACACCCACGATCGCATTGGCCACAAGGATCAGCATGATGACCAGGGGCTCCACGAAGGCTGTCGTGGTCTCTTCGCCCTCCTCAAACCAGGCCAGGACCTGTCGGGATCAGAGCTGGTGAGTAGCAGCTATGCCATGGGCCAGGGTCTACCTGCCATTTCCTATGTACTCTGGGTCTGTCTACTCCTGTTTGGGAGGAAGTACCTCTGGGGAGCCCTGGATTTGGAGAGGTCTGCTCTCAGAAGGCCTTGGCTTGGTTACTACTCCCTCCAGGTTGTGACTGCCACAACCCACATCCCACCCCACCCACTCTCAGGGTCGAGGGGCCACTGGTGGCTTGACTGTGGTTCTCCAAATGTGGGGCCCAGACCAGCAGCAGCAGCACCTGGGAACCTGTTAGAAATGCAAATTCCTGGGGTTCATCCCAGACCTGCTGAGTCAGAAACAGGGGTGGACCCCAGCAGTCTGTGTTTGAAGCCGCCCAGGTGATCCTGTTACAATCTCAGGTTCATGGCCCTCTGCTCAGAGGACCATGGGCAGAGGACCAGCCAAGCCCAGGCCTGGAGGCGGGAGACCTGGTTCCAGTCTGTTCCCACCTCCTGGCCCAAGTGGGTACTTGTCATCCTCTCCAGGCCTCTGTGTGTCCATCTGTTCTGAGGAGGGGGTAACAGAACCCTTTTGGCTTGGCTTTATTGGGCACCGGCCTGGACAGACTTTTCTAGGAGTCCTCAATTTCCAAAGGACAGTGAGTGGCCAGGATGGTCAGACTTAGCTGGTGGGCCCCTGCCGGCTGGAGGGCAGGGCTGGGAGCAGGAGTCACAGCCACCCTCTGGACTCCATTCCCTGCGTAACCCTCGGTCTCTGCTGCTCAGCCACCAATGCCCCCGGCCCCACCGCTCCACCCTGGGCGCGGGCCCAGGAGTCTAGGCTGAGGACGTGGGGGCAGCAATGGGGAGCAGCAGCCAGGAGGCAGCTGCGGGAGGCTGAGGTCTGAAGTCTCTCTGAGGAGCCATGGAAGGTACTGCATGCGCTCTCAGCCCGGGGGATTCGCCCCCCAGGGACATTCGGCAATATCTGTAGACTTGACTGTCACAATCATGGGGTGCTAATGGCATCTGGCTGGCAGAGGCCAGGGATGCTGCTGAACACTCTACAGTACCCAGGACGGTCCCTGCCTCAGAGAATTGTCTGGTCCAAGAAGCCAATGGTGCTGATGCTGAGAAACCCTGCACTAAGGTAGGGAGGGCTGGGGTCAGATGTGCTTTTGCAAGCTCACTCTGAAAACCAGGGTGGAAGAGGGGCGGGAGGGGACAGATGAGAGCCGGGAGTTCACTGTGGGGGCTGCAAGGGTTTGGGCAAGGGCATGGGGTGGGCGAAGAATTGATGCTTTCAAACTGTGGTGCTACAGAAGACTCTTGAGAGTCCCTTGGACTGCAAGGAGATCAAACCAGTCAATCCTAAAGGGAATCAACCCTGAATATTCACTGGAAGCTGAAGCTGAAGTAGCTTCAGCTACTATTCACAACCTCCAATATTTTGGCCACCTGATGCAAAGAGCCGACTCATTGGAAAAACCCGGATGCTGGGAAAGATTGAGGGCAGGAGGAGAACAGGGTGACAGAGGATGAGATGGTTGGATGGCATCACCAACTCAATGGACATGAATTTAAGCATACTGGGAGATATTATTGAAGGACAGTGAAGCCTGGCATGCTGCAGTTCATGGGGTCATGAAGAGTCAGACACGACTGAGAGACTCAACAACAAAGGGGGTGGACAGGGGCCCAGGGATGCCCACAGCTGAGCGGAGAGCCCTGTGGCTCAGAGGCTGGGCCTGAGCCCTGCCTGGACCCGCTCCCCGGCCCAGGCTGCCTGATGCCGTGGGAAAGAGCTACTTACAAAAGAGACCAGGGCAGCCAGCAGCAGGATTCGAACCAGGAGGTCCTCGAACTGTTCCAGCACGAGCTCCCACAGGGACTTCCCTGGAAACGGGAGTGCTGCATGAGGGCTGGGCTCCTGACCGACTGACCGATCGCGTCCATGCGGAGCTGCGGTGGGCCACTCCCTCCCTCCCATTTGAAGGAGGAGAACCCGAGGCCCTGAGAGGCACAGATGGGCAACGCTGGGGGCTCAGCCAGGCCCCACCGCCTGGGAGGGGAGGACACCACCTGACGGGGACTGGCCTGGGGTGTCATCTGGTGCCCTTGCAGGCTGCCCTGGCCCCCGCCTCACCTTCCTCGGTCGGGAGTTCTGCAGGATCCAGGCAGCCACAGGAGCCATGAGGAGACAAGAAATGACTGGGTTACAGAGCAGAGTCTGAGCAGTCCCCTCCCTGCGGTGCCCATCAGAACCCCCATGATGGGCAGGACACATTCCCCCCAGGTCTCTGAGGTCACAGAACACGCGGTTTGTGCCCGGATACTTTCACATCCCTCCCGCACCTGACTCTAGTGGAGGATGGCCTGCTGTGACCTGACTCACCCTGGGACAAAAACCGAGCCAGGGCCCTCCAGACCCTCCAGGCCAGTTCCACCTCCGTTGCACAGAGGGGAAACTGAGACCTGGAGGAGATGGGAATCCTGAGGTCACACAGGGGTCGGTAGTTCTCAGGGCTCCCTGCAGTGCCCTTTCTCAGATGCCCACCCGGTCCCATTCAATGTCCCCCTACCCACAATGTCTCATTCTAATTGAGAAAACTGGCTCAGGCCACCTCTGACACACCTGCTTCTCCAGGACCAAGGGGATAAGGCCTGCAGCACTGCCCACCCCACCCAGGGCTCTCTGGGCACGACCTCAGCAGGCAGCGCCCCGGGCTTCAGTTCCTGGAGGCTGAATGTCAGCTTGTCCCCTCCCAGGTGACCCGCCCTAGCAGGCTGAGAGAGGACCCAGCCAACCTGCCGAGGCCCAGACCCACAGAATATTTTGAAGAATCCTGTCTCCAAACACCACAAGGACCTGCTATGCCTTTACTTTCATCTCCTTCAGGTCCTGAAGCACCCATATTACAGGTGGAGCTGGCTGCCCCAGTAGCTGAGTCTGGGAACCTTCCCAACAGCCTAAAGGGGAGGTAGGTAGGGATGCCGACCCCATCTTGCAGGTTCAAGAACTGAGGTCCAGAGTGGATGCGTGGCTTGAACAAGGTCACACAGCAAGCAGGGGTGTTTGTAGGTCTGTGGAAAGGGGCCCTGGAAGGGCTTCTCCCTCCTTCTGCCTATCTCAGGACCTGCCCAGGGCTGTCTGAGGGGTCTCTCAGACCGAGCCTAACTGACCCTTGTCTCCTTTTCTCCTCTACTGTTCCCAGGACAATCCCTGAGCCAGCAACATCGGGGTCACCCAGGAGCTTGTTAGCAATGCAGAACCCAAGGCCCCACCCCAGGCTGGCTCTTCCTCCCTCCTCCTCGCTGACATGGGTCCTTGCCTCTGCCCACCTGCTTGCAGCTCAAGCACCAGCCAGCATTTTTGCCTATGGGCGCCCCTACCCTGACCACCTGTTTGGAAGGTCTGGGGTCTGCACCTGGCAGCTGTACCATGGGGAGTACTGAGCAGCCCACTGGGCTGCAGGAATCCAGGAGGAAAACATATAACCTAAAAATACACTTTCTAGCATTTTTCTCCAAGTCCTATTTTAGGCAACAGCTGACATTTTCCGTGGAAAATGTAATCTCCAGTGTCCTGCGTTGAGATTAAAATCAAACAGACTTTTTCCTTCTGATCTATTTAGCTAAAGCGAACAGGAAAGGCAGGAGGGACGGCCAGCCCTGGTTTCTGGGCCAATTCTCCAATGGAGCAGGGTCCTTTAGAGGTCATCTCAGCCATGCCCCAGCCTCAGAGCACATGTCAGCCTGCTTCTGCCATGCTCAACCCAGGAGTTTCCTCAACACCTCAACCTCTGCTGGTGTCTTCAGGATTCCTGACCTAAGGAAGAGTTTATCTGTAAGTCTCACCCGAATCCCTCCCTCTGTCTACCTAGCCCCTCCCTCTGCTGGTGTGTAGCCTCGAGGACACAATATTCCTCATGGCATTTTTTCTGGATAGGGGTGAGGCCTGGGGTTGGGAAACTTGCTCCAGAACATACCAGCTCTAGTGAGTGAAGTTGTTCAGTTGTGTCCAACTCTTTGTGACCCCATGCACTACAGCCTACCAGGCTCCTCCATCCATGGAATTTTCCAGGCAAGAGTACTGGAGTGGGTTGCCATTTCCTTCTCCAAGGGATCTTCCTGACCCAGGGATCAAACCTGGGTCTCCCGCATTGCAGGCAGACACTGTACCATCTGAGACACCTGTGAAGCAACCACCAGCTCCAGTCCCTACTGCAAACTGCCCTCCACCTGCTGGTCTCACCGGGTCTCCTCTCTCTCCCCTTCCACCTGACTGTCCCCTTCTGCTGACCCACAGCCCTATCCAAGTTCCACTCTTGGTGGTCGTTATCATGTCATTCCCCCGGGGCTTCTCATTCTCCCCATCTTGTGGACACACAATAGGACTGTACGTCCCATCTTCCTGTGCGAGTTGCAAAAAGAAGGATGTGTGTTAGTTTGGGCTGGAAGGTAGAACTGTTAGAGAATGGCACTGTCCAGTGGAACTTCCTGTGGTGATGGAAGAGTCCTATAGCCATGCTGTCTGATACGGTAGCCACCAGCACATGGAGCTGGTGGGAATGTAGCTAGTGTGACTAAGTAGCTACATTTTATTATTATTTTAAAATATTTAATTAACTGGCTGTGCCAGGTCTTGGTTGCAGCATGTGGGATCTTCCATCTTCACTGTGGCCCGTGGAATCCAGTTCCTCGATGAGGGATCAAACTTGGGCCCCCTGCGTTGGCAGCCGAGTCTTAAGCCACTGGACCACCAGGAGGTATATTTTAAATCAATTTTCATTCACTGAAACTCAAACAGCCACCCAAGGCTAGCGGCTGCCCCACAGGACAGCACAGTCTGGAGCTCTCTGACCCTCTGCTATAGCAACCAGGACCTGCTCTGTGAACCTGAGTCACAGAGTCGGGAGACATGCAGCTGCCTGGAGGTGTGTATGTACAGTGTGAGCAAGAGATGACCTGAATTGTTTCAAGCCACTGAAATCAGGGGGTTGTAATACAGGACAACCTGGTTGATCTTGACCAATGCCCTCTTCTCCCCAGACCTGGCCTCTACCGGGGTAGAGCAAGGCATCCCTTCCACTCCCACCCCCTGCTCCTAGGGCAGGCTCAGTAAGCCATGAGGTCACTGCAGATGCCCTGCCCATCCATGCAGGAGGGCCCATCCCTGCTCCTGAAACACAAGTGCTTCCAGTCCTGCCTGAGCAGCTGGCTCTCTGGGGGGTCCTGGGCCTCATTTGGAAGACGGAGTACCACCCCTACCCTGCAGGGCTGCTGTGTGAATGAGCATTATCATCATTACTGAGTCACAGTTATTAAGCACCTGCTGCTGCTGCTGCTAAGTCACTTCAGTTGTGTCTGACTCTGTGCGACCCCAGAGACGGCAGCCCACCAGGCTCCCCCGTCCCTGGGATTCTCCAGGCAAGAACACTGGAATGGGTTGCCATTTCCTTCTCCAACGCATGAAAGTGAAAAGTGAAAGTGAAGTCGCTCAGTCGTATCTGACTCTTTGTGACCCCGTGGACTGCAGCCCACCAGGCTCCTCCGTCCATGGGATTTGCCAGGCAGAGTACTGGAGTGGGGTGCCATTGCCTTCTCCATATTAAGCACCTGCTGCTGCTGCTGCTGCTAAGTCGCTTCAGTCGTGTCCGACTCTGTGTGACCCCATAGTCGGCAGTCCACCAGGCTCTGCCGTCCCTGGGATTCTCCAGGCAAGAACACTGGAGTGGGTTGCCATTTCCTTCTCCAATGCATGAAAGTGGAAAGTGAAAGTGAAAGTGAAGTTGTGTCTGACTCTTCGTGACCCCATGGACTGCAGCCCACTAGGCTCCTCCATCCATGGGATTTGCCAGGCAAGAATACTGGAGTGGGGTGCCATTGCCTTCTCCATATTAAGCACCGAAAGATGGAGAAGGAAATGGCAACTCACTCCAGTGTTCTTGCCTAGAGAATCCCAGGGATGAGAGAGCCTGGTGGGCTGCCGTCTATGGGGTCACACAGAGTCGGACACGACTGAGGCGACGCAGCAGCAGCAGCATATACCAAAGAACTTCCCAGGTGGCGCTGGTGGTAAAGAATCCACCTGCTAACCCCCGGGGGGCAACAGCTGTAGGTTCGATCTCTGGGTCGGGAAGATCCCCTAAAGAAGGAAATGGCACTCCACTCCAGTATTTCTGCCTGGAAAATTCCATGGGCAGAGGAGTCTGGCTACAGTCCATGAGGCCACAAAGAATCAGACACGACTGAGCGACTGAACATTCTTAAACCAAGCAGCGTGCCACACGCCTACTTCACCTCCGGAGAGGAACGGTGGCGCGTTGTGGGCCTGACACATGGGGAGGTGCTCCGCAGGCAGGTAATCACCTTGTGTGCACTACTCTCTTGTGATTCTCAGACAAGCCAGGAAAGAGGATACGATTATTATTCCCATTTTACAAAGCAGAAGCGCAGAGAGGTTGAGTGCCTACCTAGTTCACAGTCGCACAGCTGGGAAGTGGCAGGGAAGGGTTTTGAGCTCGGGCAGTTTGGCTCTTGAACCGGTGCTCTGGGCCTCTTGCACTCACTCCTGGACTGTCCTGCCTTCCCACCCAGGGGTCCCTGAGCCTCCCCCAGTCAAGATCGCCTGAAGGATCACAATCTCCCATGTCCTGACTGTTGGGCTGGGAGTCATCGTCGGCTGGCCCTTCCAAGGAGAATGCCCCATCTCTTGATGCCATCCACCAAGCCTCATGGGCCAAGACAGAAACAAGAGGTGCCGCTCCTCCAAGACCCCCGCTGGGCCAATCCGGGGGCATATGACTCCCCCCAATATTGCCTGAATCGTTCATATGGTGGCCTCTCCTGACCAAACCCTGATACCCGATGCAAGGCTGGCCTGTAGGGTCCTGGGATGTGATCAGAGAAACTGCAGCTTAGAGCAGAGAGTCTGGTCCAAGGACTGGAGTTCAAATCCTATTATCTCGGGAGTTCTGTGACCATGGGCAAGTCACTTTAAGCCTGGATGTGCCTCAATTTCCCCATCTGGAAAATGAGGATAATAACAGCAACCACCTCATGAGGTTGTGTAACATGTATGAAGCCCAGTGCATGCTGAATGTTCAGTAGACCTTAGCCATGACAACAGTGAACAGAAGTTCCCGTGTCCCTAGCACCTGGGACAGCACGTGGCACACAGTAGGCACTCAATAAAACGGAATGAATGAATGACCCGACCCTGCTCACCAACCTTCCATGGGCCTACAAGATAAAGACCAACCTTCAAGGCCTTCCTGGACTCGCCTGTCCAGAATCACTCTCATATCTTAGATGGCCGGCCCTCCTTCCACCCGCCAAGCAAGATGCCTCACGGTTGCCCCTGGTTTTGCCCCGCTCCAAGATTTTGCTTTCACAGTCCTTTCTGTGCAGGGTACTTCCCCATCTCATTGGAACTTCCAGGAGGGCTTCCTGGAAGAGTCCTTCTCTCGCTGGTCATTAGTGTTGCCTCCTGCTCCAGCATCGGGCGTACCTCTAGGGCGGGCAGGGTCTGAGTCATCCCTAGGTCCACCTAGAGCCTCACAGAATTGTTTATTCACTTGCCCCACGGTTCAGCCCGGGGGCCACAGCCCAGAGCCAGGAGAAGGGAGGCGCAAGGCCAAGACTGCCCCCAGGCTCCACTCACCACCTGCTCCCTTAATTCCCCCTTTGATTCCTTCCTCCATCAAAAACTGGTATTCTGGCTGCTAAATGTTGGTTCCAGCCAGGTTCCAGCTGGGTGAGGCGGGTGAGGTGTGAGGCGAGTGCTCACCAAGGTCTTCCTCAAAGGTAAATTTGCAGAGCAATTAAACTCTCATTGCAAAGTCAGGGAGAGGCCTTGGCTGGGCAGACCCCACCCCACCCACCTGGCCTGTCCCTGGTCTCCAGGCCCCACCTGGAGTGGTCAGTTCTACCTGGCTGACCAGGCCCCAGAGGCGAAGTGTTGTCAAGGCAACTGTGTACCTGAGGTGCTGTAGGCAGATTCAGCCATGCCTCAGAGAACTGCTGGTACGTGGCCTTGGGGTTCTACAGGGGCAAGGCTGGTGCAGAGGGGCAGGGGGTGAGGTGTCAAGGCTGCCCAACAAAGGTGTGAAAACTAGGGTGAGCCTGAAGGCTCTTCACACCTGTGAAGCCCCTATAGGGGATCTCAGAGCTGTGTCTCCGCCCTACAGACAACAACAGGGCCAAGGAAGTGGTTGCCTCAGCTGAGGGCAGGAGATAAGGTTACAGCCAAGTCAACACCAGTAGGAATGGAAATCAAGACCATCCCTCCCACGTGGCGGCCTGCAGGCGCCTCCCCCCCAACCCGGTCACAGCCCCTCCTCCAGGCCCCTTACACCGAAACACTGCCCCTTCCCCAAAGAGACCTCCTGGGACCTCACCTGACCCCTACCTCCCTGGGCTCTGGGGTAAAGGCGCTTTGGGGGTGATGGCCCAACCCAGTCCTGTCTCCTACCAAGGCTCACGTCCAGCAGGAGTCACAGGCAGCCCATCCATGGACAGGAGAGCCAAGGGCTCCTAAATACATACAATAAAAAGCCCAATAGGATATGCAAGCAGAAAAATGCAAAGAAGGCTGAGAGGCCACCTTCTATCAGACTGGCATCTGATAAGGTACTGTTTGGCGAGGTGGTGGGGAAACAGTAGGCCAACTGGTGCAACTTTATGAAGAGCAGGGTAGCAACAGCTGTCAACACTGAAAATACACACTTCCACTTCTAGGAATCCGTCCTTTGGTGACCTTCACAGTGTGAAATGACATGAGGACAAGGATACGCCTTACGTGTGTGATAACAGAGGCTTCGCACAAACCCCAGATCCATGAGAAGCTGGAGGGAAGAAACTCTGGGATGGCCGTGTGAACAAACTCTGCAAAGCCACTAGAGAGCCCAAGGATGCTCCACATGGAGCCATCCACAAGAGTGGCTGTCACAAGGAGAGGAGAGGCAAAAGGCCCTCAAAAGCCACTCCCTTTCACGTAAAAAAGACCACCAATCACAGACCCAGAGGTGTGTGCGCACAGGATATCTTGGAAAGGAGACACTAGGGCTACCGGGAGGGGTTTGTGGGGACAGGGCTGGGGACCATTTACCCTACACCTTAGGGACTTTTTGCATATGGTGCTGTGTGCCCATTTTTATTCAAAAAACAAGTTGAGGGAATTCCCTGGTCGTCCAGTGGTTAAGACTCCACACTCTCACTGCCCAGGGCCTGGGTTCAATCCTTGGTCAGGGAATTAAGATGCCACAAGCCATGGTCAAAAACAAACAAAACAAAACAAAATCAGTTGAAAGTTTGTAGAAATCACCCCCGCACACCCCACCCTGGGCACCTCTGGGCACCTCTGGGACCTGCTGAGAAAGGCGGGCTCACAAGCGGCGAGGAGCCTCCCACTTACTGCCCTGTCGGGGGCTCAGAGGGCACAGCTACATGCCGGGGTGCAGAGAGATCGGGGGCGGGGGGGACAACTCCAGGCACACTCACTAACGCCTTCCCCCTCTCTGCTCAGAGGGCGGGGAGAAGGACCCCGCCCCTGCGAATTTTAGGACTTAAGCAAATGACTTCCTGGTGGTTTCTAGCACTAACGACTTTGCAGGTGCAGAGACTCCTGGGGTGGGGGGGACACTAGCCCCTGGCGTGTCCCTCGCCCCCGCTGGCTTCTGGCCCAGAGCCACACCAGGCTCCTCTCCTGCCACAATAAGGGAGGGCTCAGTGTACGCAAACACAGATAACTCTGGCACAGGTCCTATCACAGCCTCACTGACAATGAGCAAATAGAGGCACAGAGAGGCAAAGCAGCTGGTCCAGCATTGCACAGCTATGAAGGACCAGAGCGAGGGCCTGAAATCCTGTCAGCCTCGCTCCATAGGCCATGTGGGGCGCCCAGGCCTCCTCCTCAGGCCGGGGCTGGGCAGGGAGGAGAGGCTGAGGCAGAAAGGGGCAACTGGCTCCCTTCTCACCTCAGGACTTCCAGAGCCCTGGAATGCTTCCTGATGAAAAAGCCCTCGGAGGAGCCAGGGCCAGGGGCGGGGGCGGGGGGTGGTTGGTGCAGGGAGAAGGCTAGCAGAAGTTTCCACTAGCTCCTGTCGAGCTGACCCAGCTCTGAGCACAGGCTCCTACTCCAGGGTCCCAGAGTCTGCAGAAACTGTGACCCCCTTGAACAGACAGGAAAAGTGAGACCCAGAGAGGGGCAGGCACCCAGGACTAGCTCCATTTACTGGGTGACCTTAGGTAAGCTGTCTAACCTCCTGGTGCCTCAGTTACCCCCTCTGTAAAATGGGGATAACAGCAGTTGTTTTAGGAAGAAAAAAAGACAAGAGGTGAAAAGTGCTAAGACCAGTGCCTGGCACATAGTAAACACTCAGTGAACATTAGCTTTTATTTTTACTACCATCAAACCATAGAGGAACCAGAGGAGCCCAAGAATAGCCACTCCCCAACTTTTCCTACTGCCCTCCCCGAAACTCACATCCACCTCTCTGGACCTACACACTGCACCGACATCCTTATCCGTCATCAGCCAGGGCACCCTAAAATCCTCTCACCTAAACCAGACAACATGGGGGAGAACGAAAGGCTCCCTCGTTCTCAGTCAGCTTCCCTCTTCAGGGAGATATGGGGGCCAGAAAGGGCCAGAAAGGAGAGGGTGTTGGCCAGGGTGAGGCGGGCAACCTTTGTATGGTTCTGGAGAAGGGCTGGGCTCCAGCTTCCTTTGCGAATGAGGACTCCCAAGTGGGAAGCCACACAGAGGAGGCGGTGGAACCCCAGCTCTGCTGCCCTGACCTCCACCCCCACCCATGAGCTGGGGGATCGGCCCGGCTTGCCCTGCACTCCTGCGGCAAGGACACCCTGCCTGCCAAGTCACTAGTGGGGGATATTAAATAATATTTATCTCCCTAGTTCTTCCTACAGCTCAACTAAATATAGCAGCTAATTTTTTTGAAAAAGGATTTCTGCTCCAGAAAGATAATATTTATATAAGAGGTGGTTGTCATAAACCAATACAAAACCCAAAGCTCCCTTTCTGACAGCTCTTTGCAATTTTCAAGCCAGCCCTGGGCAGTGAGACACAGGGGCCAGAGAACCTCCCCTCTGGCTGGCGGGGAGCCCTGCTGGGGTGAGTCCCCAAGATCTGAAAGGACATGGGTCCAGGCTGCACGCTGGGAATGGAGATGACATTTCTCTCCGGAGCCCTAGGGACTCCGAGCCCTAGGGGTGGACGAAGGGGGCAAAATCCTGACTGGAAGTGACCTGGGCGGGGGGCGGGGCTCTGTATCGTCTACCTTCCCAGGGCCACGTCTGGACAGTACAGGCACTGGCCAGTGCCTCTGGGCCGGGGGAGAATCCCACACGCCACTGAACAGGAGAAAGGAGGACACCTTTCCCTCCCAAACAGCAACAGCGCCCAAGGCTGCCTCCGAGACCAGAGATGGGGCAGGCGTGGTTCCAGGTCACCCAGGAAGGAAAGGCCTCCCCAGGCAACTCCCAGTGCGAGGCCTTGAAGCTGCCACTCTGTAGGGAGGTGGGTCTCCCGCCTCAGCAGGTCAGAGCCCCCACCATCGACTCCCGCCAGCCACATCCGCCCGGGGTGGCAGAAAGAGGAAGACTGGGGATGAGAGTGGGGGCACTGAAGCTGCCAGCTGACAAGCTACATCTTCCGGGCGTCTTACTGAGCCCTCGAGGGAGACCTCGGGGTCAGCTGGGAGGCGGGGCCTCAGGGTCTCCGGCTGGCCCCCCTCCAGCTGACCTCGTGTGCGCACCTGCCGGACTCCGGCGGGCCGCAGCGGCGCGGGGACCCAGCGCGGAGCGGCGATGGGGACGGGCGAGGACCTGCGGGAGTGGACCGCGACCGGGATGGAGGTGGGGAGCCCGGAAGGGCCGCACAGGCCCCTGGGCCCGGAGGGAGGAGATCGGGGTGGGGGAGCAGGCGTCCGGTCTCCGAACCCGGAACCCGCACCTCCTTCCCCGGCGAAGGTGCCGCGCGGCCCCGCCGGGAGCCCCAGAAGCGTCTGCAGAGGTTTCCGGAGCCCTGGCTTCCTGCCCGCCCGCCCGCGGGGGCCGGTGGCTGGGAGTGGAGAGGACCGCTCCGCGGCCGCCTCACCGG
>SJXQ01011400.1:375192-417101 GCA_006408695.1 Aepyceros melampus
GGGCCGTAGCGCTCCCGCGCGCCGGTCACCTGCTCCGCGCTCAGGCCGCCCTCGGCCGTCACCGAGAAGCGGCGAAGCACGTCGGCGGCCGGGAGCAGGTGCGCCTCCTCCATGCCTCCCGCCCGGACGTCTGCGCCGTCGGCACAGTGCGGGCCGCCTCTCCGAGGGGCTACTGCGCGGGGCGCGGGGGACTCGGACCCCGACGGGCGCCGCGCGAGGCCATGACCGCGCTGGGACCTTCCCCGACGGCAGTGGCGGCGGCGGCCGGGGCCCCCGCCAGGATGCTGCGCCCCGGACGCCCTCCCCGGGGCGGGGCGGCGCGGGGCCCGCCCCCGCACTCACACCTCTTCCGGCCGCCCTCGGAGCCCTCCGCCCCGCCCCCGCAGCGCCCCGGGGCGCGGAGGCTGGGCCACCCGCCCATTCTGCAGAAGGGGGAACTGAGGCCGCCCACGCGGAACGCGCAGAGCCTGGGGGAGCCGAGGGCTCGAGGTCCGGAAGGGCCTCGGCCACTGGCCACAGAGCTCCAGGGGGTGGGGGTGGGGCACAGGGCAGCGAACTGGGGAGGGCTGCAGAGCTGAGCTGTCTCTGAGCTGCCTTCTCTTGAGCCCTCTTAGGTCCTGGGGGGTTGCGAGATGGGAGACGTCCATAGAGGAGTTTCCTACCCCCTTGCTCGAACTCTGCCAAGAGTGACCGTGGTTCCAGAGGAAACCTAAAAGCCTGTGGATAAGCAAGTCTCCTCCGGAGCTGACGATGTTTTCTTCTTTTGATGTTGCAGTTCAGTTCAGTTCAGTCGCTCAGTCGTGCCTGACTCTGCGACCCCATGGACTGCAGCACGCCCGGCTTCCCTGCCCGGCTTCACCAACTCCCAGAGCTTACTCAGACATTTGATGCTTATGCTTGCTTTATTGTTCTAAAGTCCAGCGATGAGGTTATTCCTCAGACAACCTGAACCTCTAACAATGACCCAGGATAGATAAAGTAAACCAGTCTTGTTTCCTTTGACTCACACCCTCACCCCAGTAGAAATGTAACTGCCGGCGGCCTCCCTCCAGAAGTCTGACGGTGTGTGGGGTGCAGGCCTCTGACCAAGACCCCTAGGGAGAGTGACTCTGGCCCAGGGCAGGGGAGGGTCTGGGGAACCCCCATTCCAGTGCTCCCTGAGCTCCAATCTGTCCAGGGGTACCAGGAGGAGGGGCTGTAGGTCAGGGAAGCAAATGGGGGAAGGCAGAAATTCCCTCACAGTGCCAAAAGGAGGAGCAGAAGAGGGCAATCTGCTCCCACCTGTCCAGCTTGAGAGACCCAGCCCCCACCACCACCACAGCCCCCGACCATCACCACCACATACCCCAACCACGCCGGCCTGTGCTGCCCAGGTCTCTGAGATCCACCTTGGCCATACAAGGCCAGAGATTTCAGGACTGAGCCCACTTGGCTGGTTGTTCAGACTCCAGACCCTACCTGTCTCTGCAGCTGGAAACCCAGGCTGCTGCAGCTGTCCACACTTTCCTGAACACACAATCCCCAGCTTCCAGCCTGCCCAACTCCCATGTTGCTGCCCTCTACTCAGTGTTCCCCCTGTTCCTGATCTCTTTCTCCCAGAATGAGGCCACGGTCCTCCTCTCTCTCCCCTTTGCCTTGCCTCCTCAAATATAGAGACAATCAGTGAGGACTAGCTGGCAGCAAGGTCCAGCCCTTGGCTGCTTTTGACAGATCACCCAGACTGTCTCCAGGGGCATCCGCTGGGGCTCAGTCTGCTGCCGTTAAGGTAGGGCGATGCTGGTTTTCTGGCTGTGGCTCCTTGCAGCCTGACATTTTATTTATTTGTAATATTTTTATTTACTTTTTTGGCTGCGCTGCATCTGATTTGTGGCTCATGGGATCTTTAGCTGCAACATTTGAATTCTTAGTTTCAGCGTATGGGATCTAGTTCCTCAACCAGTGATCGAACTCCTCTACATTGGGAGTGCAGATTCTTAGCCACTGGACTGCCAGGAAAGTCCCACAGCTTGACATTTTACATCCCAAGTCTAATATTCCCTGTGTTCTCCCTTTCTTCCTCCACCTCTGTGGTCCACAGAGATAGCCCTACCTGTATCTCTAAGTTGTCGGGGAAAATGTTAGCCAGGGTTCCATGGGGACAGAGAACCCTTCACTAGAGACCTCCCTCCCAGGGACATGAAGCCCTGGTCACAAAAGCAGCTGGAAATCCCTCCCCTCCCCCACTTACACATCCTAGGGTCTGACTCCCCTTTGTCAACTCCAGGGACCTTAACACGAAGCCTCTCCCACTCCACCCCGCCCTCAGCTGTCAGTTGGTGTTTGCTGGAAGGAAGCGCCAGAAGGCTTGTCTGTTTGCTCTGGCAGCCTGGCCCATGTTCCCTTTCTCCAGCCCACCCCACCCCACCCTGCCTCTGAATCCACCCCAGGTGGGGCCAGCAGCTGCCAGCAACTCTGGCCCCCCACTTGGCAGGTTCACACACCTGTCAGCATGCCCACCTGCTCCGCTGCCCCCATGACAACTTCTGGGCACCCCTCCACAGAATCTGCCACAGACTTACACACAGTCATCTCACACCTCAGCTTCTTGCCCAGTTGCTGTGTGCCCCATTACACCCTGTTTTCACCTAGACAACCAGCTGGTGGCCAGGGGGCCGTGGGCACAGGTACACTGTTCAAAGGGCTGGTCTGTCCTCCCCACCTCCCGCTGCCAGGTACTGAGAGCTCTAAGCCTGGCACCCAGTCCCAGTGCTGTCTAAATCCCCCACGGGACAGACGATGGCAGAGCTTTCCACCTCTGTGGCAGGAGGCGTGCCTGCCAAGCTCACCTGAAACAGGGAAGGTGGAGCACGGGGGAAAGGTAAGTCTTTGCCACTGGATCTGGACACAGGAAGAGGCTGTTGCAGACAGAAAAAAACACCCTGTGTAGAAGGTGGGAAACCTCAGTCTGCTAGAGATAGTGGCTCAGTCCCTCTGCCTGGAGGGATCATAAGGAGGGCGAGGAGGAGGATCAGGAGAGTAGATCAGAGAGGCAGGGCTAGGATGCTGAGAACCTTGATGGATCATTTATGGCCTGACTTTTTAAGCAGTGAGGGTTCCAGGTCACATTTGCCTTTAAGAATAGCGTCCCTCCCAGAAGCTGTTAAGATGGCAGGACTAAAGGGAGGCTGAAAGGACCCCACTTATGTTCTGAAGAAAAAGGAGGAGGTATGGGCTTCCCAGGTGGCTCAGCGGTAACGAATCTGCCTGCCATGCAGGAGACATGGGTTCGATCCCTGGGTCGGGAAGATCTCCTGGCGAAGAGAATGGCAACCCACTTCAGGATTCTTGCCCGGACAGAGGAGCCTGGTGGGCTACTTACAGTCCATGGGGTCGAAGAGAGTCAGACACGACTGAGCAACTGACACTTCCACCTCCAAAAGTCAAAAGTCAGAGTGGGCTGCGATGGAAAGGACCTGATTGTGGATAGATTCTGAGACGAGAGAAAGTAAGGAATGACAGCTAACTCCCAGTGGGTAAGAGGTTTAGCCCTGAGGTCGGGGAGGAGCGGCTGGGGAGAGGAGGCTAGGCGTGCACCTGGGGCCACAGGAGTGTGAGGGTTCTGTGGGCCTGCAGGTGAAAGTGGAGTAGGCTTTCTCCAGTGGCTTCCCTCTCCCTGCCGCACTTCAGCTGTCTCTGCCCCTGCTCAGAGAAGGCCCCACTTTCTCTCTCAAGCCTTGCAACAGCCTCCTCCCCGGCCTCCCTGCCTCCACACTTCTCTTTGTTTATCAGGATTACTTACCTGAGCTGGTGATTTCTTGACTTCATCCCTCTGCTCAAGAACCTTCCTTTGCTCCCCATAACCCATGACTAGCAGGATAAAACCCAGACCCTTCAACTCAGAAGCCACAGCCCTTTCTTTCCCATCTGGCTCCCACACATATCCCAGCAGACCGGTCTCCCCACAACTCTGCAAACCGGCCTTTCACATTCTAGCTTTAGCCCTTTGTCCAGGCTGTTCTCCGGCCTCGCGTGCTCTCCAGCTCCATTCCCTAAAGTGTTTTCCCTGCTTTGGAAACTCAGTTCCTTGGCTGCCCCACCCTTGTGTATTCTGCTCTTCCCTGCATGCTTCTGGCTCTGAAGGAGGCCCTGTAGATCAAGGCTTATCTCACCATTTTGCACAAGGGGAAACTGAGGCCCAGGCAGAGGATGGGACTCAAGCAGGCACATGAGCCAAGGGATTGGAGCTTTGGCTGAAACTCCCAGGCTGTGAGTCCTGTTCCTCCTGTGCGGATGGCTTTCCTCAGCTGCATTCAGCTGCTGAGCTGGGAAGAGCTCCTCCGAGGCCCAGGAGTGAGCATGGGACAGCCTGGTCAATGAGGGCTCCACTCTGAAGCTGGGAGGGTCTTGAGCTCTAGTTCAGGAGACAGGTGCCAGGCCAGAGTTTGGGAGGGTTGGAGGCAGGAGGACTGGATTCCCATCCTGTTGTTGCCCCAGCTTCTCCTCCTCGCTCTCATTCTCTCCCTCCCTCCTTTTTTTTTCTTTCTTCCCTTCCTTCCTTCCCAAATATTTATCAAGGACCCAGCATGCACCAGGAATGATGCCAGACCCTGGGGAGAGGGTCCCTGTTCCCCTGAGTTCACCTGGAGAAGGAGCAAGTCATTCATCCCAAATAACCACACACACAGACAGACAGTGGGTTCCAGGGAGGCCGTGAAGATATGGTGGGGAGGACAGGGAGATCAGAGGAGGTCTCCCGGGGCGAAGGCACGCTTCTGCTGAAATCTGAAGGAACAGGGGAGGGAAAGGTGTTTCAGGCCAAGGGAAAAAATAAAAGCGTCTGGCTTTGGGACTGTAGCCCTCCAAGCTCCTCTGTCCATGGAATTCTCCAGGCAAGAATAGTGGAATGGGCTGCCATTTCCTCCTGCAGGGGATCTTCCTGATCAGGGATCACACTCAGGTCTCCCGCATTGCAGGCAGGTTCTTTACCATCTGAGCCACCAGAGAAGCCCAAGGAAATGCCATGCAAAGCTGACTTGGCCCCAAGGCCTTGGAGGTGCCTGCCCATCTCGGGGCCTGAGTCCTCCTGTCTGGCACATTAGTGCCAGCAGTGGGCAGCTAGGACAGGGGCAGTGTCTTTAGAGAAGACAGAGGGGCTGGGGTTGCCCTGTAGCTGCCCCACTTTGGTTTGTAAATGGGTTTGACTTGAATGCAAACAGCCCTAAAGACCTGGGAACCTCACTTCCTCTTCCGGGGTCACCGGGGTCCAGCGGGCAGGTGTCCCAGGCTCCCTAAGATGCTGCTGCTGAGCATGGATTTCAGGTCCACTGTCTCAGCCCCATCCCGCCCACTTGGACAGACTTCTTGCAGGTGGGCCAGGAAGACTGACCCCCAGCTGTACAGAGTGGGAGACCCTCTTGTCGGCTCCCTTCCCTAAGCCCAAGTTCTGTTATTTTGGTCTTTGGGGCTTGGGGACCCCTGTGCAACTTCTGGATGCACCCCTCCCCCTCCACACCCTGAGTCCTCCTGGGCCCAGGGCCCCACCTGACCTGGAACCACCCTTCCACCCTCTGCACCTCCAGCCTCTCCTGTGCCCTGGGACAGGCACCTCACCCTCTCCCCTCCCCTCGGCCCTGCCCCTCAGGGGTGTCCAGCTTCCTCAGCCCCAACTCATCATCACTTCTAGCCACCCATGTTGTCCCACTGGGGCCACAGCTAGTTCCCTGTACCCAGTAAGAAGCGTCTTGTCTCTGGATCTTTTGCTCACTCTGTCCCCTCTGCTGGGAACACCCTGCAGTCCTCTGGGGCTCATCCCTATTAGACCTTAAGGCCAGGAAGCCACGGAGCATCCCTGAGGTCAATAAGACTTTCAGCCCTGCATGACCCCATCAGGCTCCCAGCACCTGGGGATTCACTGTCCACCCTGTGCCCCCCTGAGCACAGACTCATCTCAGTTCCCACAGGTGTCAGAGACGGTGTTTGAATGACTAAGGCAGGAAAACTCTGAAGCCTCTTCCTCAGAAGGGGCCACACCTGGCCTTCAGGGACCTGGGGTGGGGGCTTTGTCAACAGTGGGACAGAACGGGCACCCAGGGGTCCGCCATGCTGGACACCCAGGCTGTTGTATTTTTTCCTGAGGAGCCTGGCCTCCTTTTCTGCACCTACATGGCAACCCACTCCAGTATTCTTGCTTGGAGAGTCTCATGGACTGAGGAGCCTGGTGGGCTGCAGTCCATGGGGTCACAAAGAGTCGGACACGACTGAGTGACTTTACTTACTTACTTGCCTGTCTGGGACCGCCCTGCACAGCGTAGGGGCTGGGGCCTTGGGCTGGGCTGCTCACGACTCAGCTTCTTGAGGCAACTTCCTGTCTTTGCCCCCTTATCTCCCCAGCCAGGCTGAGGAGAGGAAGTTGTCACCTCCCTCCCGATGGTGGACAGAGACACCCTCTGGACCTCAGGAGGGGGAGGGGGCCCTATCACGTGAGGGTGTGCCCGCTTCTTCGCAGCCTGCCTCCTCTTGATGCTGCTATTAGATTGCTCTTCCTGCACAGCCATGCAGCTGCTCTCCTGCTCAAGTACCTTCCATGGCTCCCCATGGTCTCCCCAGTCAACATCGACCCCTCCGCACCTTAGCCTTCAGTCACCTTGACCTGTCTTCTCCCTGCCTGCCTCTGCTCATACCTATAGTAGGAAACTAGTTCTTATCTTTACCTGTCTATATCCTCTTCACTCTTTAAAGCCAGGCTCAAAGGCTGCCTTCTCCAAGAAGTCCTCTTTGACCCCCCTCCCCGACCAGGAGCTTGTGACCTTGTGCTTCCTGAGTGGTCCACTATCTGTGTGCTCCTCCTTGTTTGCCTGAATTTTCATCTGCAGCATCCAGGTGGCGCATCCCTCCAGAACAGGAAGGAGCTGCATCTGAATCATCCCAAGGTCCTTGCAGGGAGGTACAGTGCTTGAAGGTCATTATAAAGACCTCCAGGCTGGGAATCTCCTGAGGCTGAAACTGTGTTTATACTCTTCACTGTATACTCATCATTGAGATAATCTCAGTGCCTGGCACCTGGTCTGGCACTTACTAGACTCTCAAAGATAATGGTTGAGTGAACAAGTTTTTAGCCAATGGTGTAAGAGAACAAAAGGAAATGGGGCACAAATACTGGAAAGTGAAAGACTGAGGAGTATAATCACATCCAGGAGCTGTGACATTCTCACTATGGATACATCAGAGTCAGCACTCCCATTATATGGAAAGGGATTTAAGGCCCAGGGAGAGGCTGAAATTTGCTGGCGGTTACACAGCAGTTGGGTTCCCTCCTAGCTCTGTGTTACTTTTGCTGCTACAGTGTCTGGGACAAGCACATATTGTCTCAACTAGTCTTGGGCTATGCCTATCAGTATCTTAACCTGTGAGGTAAGAAGTCGTGCACGGCAGGCAGGAGGCTTCATTTCAGTTTCCAGGCCATGCTTGACCAGTCTGCCTATGGAGCATCAGCTGGTAGTTGGTTGTAAGACGATAAAACACAAAACTCGTATTTGCCTTGTAAATAGTTACACCTGACTAGGCTTCTAAGACAGAGGCACAGCTCGGAAAGGAATTTGAGAACTGGGACTTGCTCCCTGGTATGAAGAAGGGCCTTTGGCCTGGGGGTACCTGAGGGCAAGGCTTGTCTTGGTCAGCCCCTCAACCTGGAGAACCACCCTCCCTGCCTCTTGTGTGCTGAGAGCAGGGGCTACTGGTTCAGCCTTGCCCAGAGGCTACCCACAGGCCTGAGGCTGGACTAGGGGGGCTGGTCAAGTCCTCAAGCAAGGCTGGCTCCTTCCAGGCTCAACCCAGGCCATGATGGTCTGAAAAAGCACCCTCCCCTCTGGACCCAGGGTTTCTGTGCAATACGGGTAGGACAGAACAGTGTCTGGAGTTCACAGACTCTGTGATAGGAACTTGCTCACGTGGCCCAGCCAGGAGCAAAATCAGGACAAAGTGACAGGAGCCCCAGGTCTGCCATTGGCTCCCAGGCTGCAGGCAGAGGAAAAACTCGTCTCAGTTTGTAGGTCCCTCACCCTACAGTCACAGGCCCCAGGTCACCCCGGGCTGCTCTCTTCCCTCTTGGGGCCCAGCTGTCCTGACTTGCCCTCCTCGCTGCTCTCTTGGGCCTCTCTTTGGCGGTGCCAGGTCTCCACCCCGGTGTTCCCTGCGTGGCGCCAGCCCAGCTCCCTGGGGATATCCTGTCACCATGGCCCAGAGCCCAAGCACTGCCTCTTGCCAGGTCAGCCCCCGCAGTCTGGGTCCCTTCCAGGTCCCCAGGTGGGGCCCAGGAGCCCAGAGAGTTCAGGGAAGTTGGCAAAGACACTCAGATCCTCAGTGCGGCAGACCGGGAATGCTGCCCAAGACACCTGACGCCTGGGCCGAGGCCAGCCTCCGGGCAGACGCACAGGCGGGGCTCCCTGCCCCACTGCTGGCCCTGTGGGTGACCTTGGCACGTCCTCTACTTCTCTGGACTCCCTCCCTGAGGCCATGACTTACAGAAGAGCCAGCCCAGGCCCCCACCTCCAACAACGGCACTCCATGGAAAATGCCCAATTTGCAAGTTGGGTTCCATTTGCCTTTAATTCCCTGGAGTCACACCTACCTTATTTGCATACTCAAATCAGCTCTGGCCCTCCTGGGTGGGTCATTCACAACCAGCTGCTGGGGTGGGGGGAAGGATGGGACCCGGGTGTGGGATCTGCCTTGGGCACCTCACAGCACCATCTGCTCAGCCACAGGGCTGAGTGTATTATTTAATCTTTAGCATCAGCTTCTTCTACCCCTTCCCCCTTACACTTTAGAGCAGGTTCTTACCTTCTAGCATCATAGAGCTGCACAATGAGGTAAGGGCCACATACTTGGTACCTAGGAGAGCAGAGCTTTGAACCCAGGCCGTCTGGTCTCAGAGCCCAGGCTTCTAACCACTGTGCTATTCTGCTTGTGCTGGGTCCCTAGGCAGTGCAGGGCTAGTTTCCTAACCTGGTTCTGACTCAAAGCCCCTGCTGGTGACTGCTGAGTTACGCAGCCCGGTGATAGCTCTGGGAAGGGGCCACCGTGCTGTCAGCATCCTCTTCAAGGTCCCTGCGATGGCAGTCACCCTTGACTGGGGAAAGAACCCCACCCGAGAAGCCCATAGGCTTTAGTTTTTAATCTTAGCTCTGCTGCGTTACCTGGGACAAGTGACTTCACCTGTGACCCCCGTTTTCTCAGCTATTGAATGGGTAACATCGCAGGTCTCATCCCACAGGCTTTCTGAGTGCGCCGCAAGCTAGTGTATGTATAGTGGCCAGCAGGGTCTACTGGGCTGTAGATGCTCAGGGCCCATCTTTTTCTCGTGTCCACTTCCAAGGACCCAGCCTGGTTCTACCCTCTGTTCCCCATTTTGATCTAACTGTCTGTGACCTGACCAGGAAGCTGGCCAAGGGCAATACCCACCCAGATCCTGGAGGCAAGACGCCAACAGGTGGGAACAAAGAATTTTCCATGGCTCCGTAGTTAATGAGGAACTGACACTCTTCGGGGCCTCAATTAGTCTTTCATCCTCCTCTCCTTCCCTCTGATTTCCATCATTGGTGATATTTACATTGGAATGCCTCCCAGGACTTCAGGAACCCAGCATAGGCAAGTGGAAAACAATAAAAAAAAAAGAGAGAGAGATTTTTTTTTTAAATGTAGTGTTGGCAAGTTTGCACTCTTGGTTATAAAATATATTACAAAGCAGCAAGTATCAAAACCAAATGATTTTGTGTTTAAATCAATTCAATTGGGTTTCTGTCAATTTTCAGACACTGCTAAAATACAAAGATGGGAAAGATGTGTTCCCTTCCTTTAGGAGGGTCACTGCCTGGCTGGTACATTCTTAAGTAGAAGGTACTGAAGCATATGTGGTAGTTAAGAGTACTCTCGCAGGAGATGGACCTGGGATGAAACTGCTACTAATTACCAGTCAAGTTACTAAATGAGTCTCAATTTCATCATTTGTAAAATGTGAATGATAACAAGACCCACTTCAGTGGACTGTTGTGAGTTTGTAATGTAATGTAAAGTCACTCAGTTGTGTCCGACTCTTTGTGACCCCATGGACTGCAGCCCACCAGGCTCCTCAGTCCATGAGATTCTCCAAGCAAGAATACTGGAGTGGTTTGCCATTTCCTTCTCCAGGTGATCTTCCCGACCCAGGGATCGAACCCAGGTCTCCGGCATTGGAGGCAGACGCTTAACCTCTGAGCCACCAGGGAAGTGTTGTGAGTTTAACTGATAAAATATATGGCATTGTTAGCTAACCCAACAAAGGTGCTTTCTTTTTGCAAACAGAGCCCTGGATAATTTCACTCCCGGTAGCATGGATTTTGCTCCAATCTGGTGCATGAATCATGAATGATTTAAGCCAATTGCAAGCTTAAATCCTCTTTGCCAGGTAATGGCTTTCTCAGTTCCTTGACTGCTGAGGGCAGCCATATGACCCACTTATGGCCAGAGAAGTCTAAGCAGAAGCCTGAGGAAGGCTTCCTGAATAAAATGCAGATGATGAAACCATTGCTTTCCCTGCTTCCTCCCTATGAAGAGTTTGGATGCCTGGAGCTGCAGCAGCTATTTTGTGGCCATGAGGCATCCTGGTTAAGGATGAGAAACCCACTTTGAGCCTGGCCATGTGAAAGGAGGTTGGGGTTGGGAGGCATTGCTGAGCTGCACAACAGCCTGAGATTGCCCACACTCAGATTTCTTGTTCTGAGAGGTGATTTTAAAAGCCTTTATTCAGAGCAAGTGGGAGATAAGTTATGTAAATGGTAAATAGTGTAGGTCACTCCACTTGCTTTTCTACTCAGTGGGTCAGTGGGAGAGATCTGTGGATCTTCTTGGCCGAGCATCTCTCAGGACCTCAGGGTGCAAAGATAGCTTTGTGTTTGGGCTTCACTGGAGAAACCAAGACTGCCCCATGCCTGGCAGGAAAGCCAGCTGGCTGAAAGCACCGATAAAAACCGGGATCTGGCTCCCCACCCCTTCCTGGAGGGTTTCAAGGGTAATTTCACTCAGCCTCAGTTTTGGCTTTATGCACGTGAGCCGTCTGTGCATTTGAATCAGAACTGCTGGAGGAGCCTAGTACCCACCTGGATGGAACAGCTGAGGTGAAGGCATCAAATGAGGGGCTGACCCTCTGCTAGAGGTTTCCCAGGGAGAACAAAGGGAGGAAAAGGGAGAAACACAGTTCATTTAGAACCTAAGGGATTAAGTACATTCTAATTCATGAACCAAGGCTGTTCCTTACCACAGTCTGCCTGTGACCTCACAGAGGTCCTAGCCTGGACTTAGCTCAGGCTCTGGGGTGAACACCTTGACATCTCAAAAGCTGACCCCATTTTATATTGTGTCAGTGAAGACAGTGAGGGTCTGGAGCTTGTGATTACAAGGGGTGCCGAGCCAAGGTGAATCCCATGTCTCAGTCACCAAGGCTTTCAAGCATTTAGCTTCCTGGCTTGTAAATATTCTGAATTGGGTTTTGGGGGCTGCATTTTTTTTTTTTTAACAGGAAGCAGTGTGGTGCGGAGGTTAAGAGCACAAACCTGCTCTCTGTGTCACTGTCTGAGAAATGGGAATATTGCTAGAACCCACTTCACTGGGGAGGCGGCAGCACTGAGCAAGGGACCTGCCTGGAAGCACTGTCTTTGCAGCACAGCTCCACCAGCAGGCAGAGGAAGGTGTTCAGAGCACAGACTAAAGGGGTTAACGGACCCAGTGCTCAGCCTCAGGGAGTTGTGGGCAAGGAGGCTGTGGCCCCGTCTCTCACCCTGAAAATGACAAAATAGTAGAACCCAGGACATCTGACTTGGAAAGGCCTCTGAGTCCTCTTCTCACATCTTCTCTCCTCGTACAGGTGAGACTTGAAGCCCAGAGAGGCCAGGGAGTGTCCCAAGGAGAAACAGCAGGGCCACACTGAGGGAAATGGGGTCAGAGTCCTGAAGAAACAGGGCCTGCTGTCAGCAAGAAGATTCATGGGGGCTGATGAAAACGATAACACGTTTGTGTGATGACATTTGCTACCATAAATGTCAAGAGAACAGCCACAGAATGGGAACCACAGCACAGCCACAGAACAGGAACCCTGAGAGACGGCGATGCTGGTGGCAGTGACCACACATTCTTACTCATGGGTGGCAATGCTGCGAGTTGGCACCAGCTGGATCTGTGCCCACAGTGGGGGGAAAACCCGTCCCCCCAGGTGCACCCACGGCAGGCTGTGTCGGGGGAAGGCATAGACTCTCCTTCTAGTGAAAGAAAAGTAAATTAAGCAGCCCGAGGTAATTCACAAGCCTACTAAACTAACATAAATCAGATGGAAGACTAAAGCCCAGTCCTGTCAGGGACCAGAGAAAACAAGGGCTCTGGGAGGCTCTGCTGCTGTCATTTCAGTCGTGTCCGACTCTGTGCGACCCCACAGACAGCAGCCCACCAGGCTCCCCCGTCCCTGGGAGTCTCCAGGCAAGAACACTGGAGTGGGTTGCCATTTCCTTCTCCAATGCATGAAAGTGAAAAGTGAAAGTGAAGTCACTCAGTCGGGTCCGACATGGACTGCAGCCTACCAGGCTCCTCCGTCCACGAGAATTTCCAGGCAACAGTACTAGGATGTGCTCATTAAAACAGGGTCTTGGACTTCCCTGGTGGTCAAGTGGTTAAGAATCCACCCGCCAATGCAGGGGACACGGATTCTATCCCTGGTCTGGTAAGATTCCATGTGCTGCCTGGCGACTAAGCCTGAACATCGCAGCTACTGAAGCCTGGGCACCCTAGAACCCATGCTCCATAAGAGAAGCCACTGCAATGAGAAGCCCGTGCATCGCAACAGAGAGCAGCCCCTGCTCGCCGCAACTAGAGAAAACTCACGTGCAGCAACAAAGACCCAGTGCTGCCGAAAGTAGAATCAATAAATTAACTAAAAACAACAACATGATCTTGTCTTTCTGGGAGGCAAGCTAGCCCCATGCAGCCTGGACTGTACCCTTTGATCTGGTCTTTCTAAGCTGAGAGTGTAAGCTCTCCCTGCCTCCCCTCTCCACCTGTACCAGGTTGTGTGTGTGTGCGTGCACGCATAAGCGTGTATCACGTGCCCTCCTTTGTCTTCCTGAGCTGAGTCGGCTCTGGATCTTTCCCTCTGACCCAGGGCTCAGCCCAGATCTCAGGAGATTCTCATTGTGATGCCCTGATGGCAGCCCCAGGGTTGACCAGTAAGATGCTGACCCGATACCATGGATCCTGCCAGCCAGCCCAGCCCATGGGTCCAGCCTGAGAACCACACGTCCAGTCATCCCCCAACCAGCCTGGACACAGGGTCCCTGGGGTTGGGGGGCACCCCAGGTGGCTGGGACACCACCAGGTGCTTCAGCTGCCTCTTGGGTGAACTAGATCGTCACAGAGCATCCCTGCCTGGGAACTTGCACTCACCCCTCCTCCTGGGAGAGAAGGGGTGGTCTGCCCTCTGGAAGGGAGCCCCCTGCAGGCTGCAGGGCAGGTATGTGGCTTCCCCAGAACTCAGCAGGGCTTGGACCAGCAGGTAAGTGGTTGCAGAAGCTTCTCCCAGCTGCTGGAGAAGACACCTGGCCTTCTCAGGAGCAAATTCTACTGTGGCTCTGAACAGGGGCAGTGGTGACCTTGCCCCAAGCTGAAAGTATGCAGCCTGCCCGTGACCGTGAATCCACCTCTGGGGCTTCCTCTATAAGAGTGCATCCTGCGGGAGGAGAGGTTAAACAAGGTCCCTCCCGCCCCCATCAGAGACCAGATGAGAGGAGGAGATGTGGGGGAAAGAGGGGTTGGAAGGGGAAGCGGAAGCCGGGGCTCCCTGAACACAGCTGCAAGCCATCAGGCTCCGGCCTCAGCCAGCTTCCCATTTGTTGGGGGACCTTTGGCAAATCTTGCCTGTCTTCAGCCTTCCGGACTGTTTTGAGGCCTTCCCTTCTCCAAGGGAACTAGGGGCACGGGCTACAGCACGTTCACACCTCCACCCGGCCCCAGGGACAGAAACACAGAAACACAGCCAGGCGACCCAGCAGCGCCCTCAGGCCCCTCCTCTTCACTTCCCCTGCTGCCTGCTCCCTCCTGAGACTTAGAGAGTGAATGTGCCTGGATGCACCTGGCCTGGGAGCCGGAGATCCTCATTCCACTCCGCATCTGCCATGCAAATTCTGGCAGATCCCAGCCCCTCTCTGGACCCCAGGTCCCCCTTGCACAGTGGCTGGGGTTGGGGATATATAGGAGGGATCGGGTGGTCTCTAAGGCTCTCCCTCTTCAGTTCCAGGCTGTGATGTTTCACACTCTGGGGCAGACACGTGTGCTCAAAGGAAACCTTGCAGAGAGAATCGGTAGGAGGAATAGGGGTGGGGGCGGAGATGGGGCCAGGTGGCCGTGGAGCCTCAGTTGCCCCATTACGGTCCCGGAGTGGACAGAGCCCTGCCCAGAGGCTGAGTCCTGGGCAGTTCTTGCCCCTCTAGCTGCAGTCACCTTGCCGGCCTGGACACAATGGGGTCTGGACAGGATGGATTCCTCAGTCTTTTGGTTTTTTTTCTAATTTTTAAAAAAATTTTGGTTATTTATTCATTTATTTTTGGTGGTGCCATGTGGCATATGGAATCTTCGTTTTCTGACCAGAGATCGAACCAGCATTGGAAGGTGGATACTTAACCACTGGATCTCCAGGGAAGCCCCTCACCAGCCCTTTGAATCTCACTCACTTCATGGCCTGGAGAAACCTCTCCAGCTGCACTTTGGGCCTACTCATGCCTTGGGACCAGGCACCTGACCTGCTCTGGCCCCCCGACACCTGCACCAACTGTCGCCCAGCAGGGTCTCTCCTGGTTCGCCTCTCACCCCTCTGGCCCACCCTTCTGGGTCACCTCAGCCCTCTTAGTCTAAGTGAAGACTGAGTGATGTAGGCCACCAGGAAGCCAGTCACAGGCCTAGGATCTTCCAGAGGAAAGGAAGGGGCATCGGGAAGCTCCCCACAAGTCCAGCAGTCTGCACTGGATGTGGTGGACAAGTCCTGTCCCTTTCAATTTCAAGGGACACCAGCCTGATTTAAACGGGCCAGAGCACAAATGGGAATTTTATTGGCTCGTTTCTCTGAAAAGCTTAGGGTATGAAATGGCTTCAGAAATGGCTGCATTGAGGGTTCTCAAATTATGAATCAGAGAGTTTGTCTCTCTCTTCCTCTGGGTTTTCTCTGTGGTGGCTCCATTTTCAAGGGGGTTCTCTCCTCTTGGTGGTAAAATGGCTGCCAGGAGCTCTACACAACATCTCACTTGTGTGGCCACCCCAGAGGAAGGAGATTTTCTCTGCCAAAGTTTCACCAAAAGCCTGGTTTGAGTCTCATATCCTGTGCTCCCACAGGACAGGGGTCCTGTGTCCATTCCTGCACCAATGCTTCTCATGCTCCAGTTGGCCATATGGAGTCATATGCTCTGAATCAGGGAGATGGGGGGGAGTGGGAAGGGTGGCAAGGGCCACACAAGGGCTAAAGGACTGTCCCTAAAGGACAGTCGAGATACTGAAGCTGGAGGAAGAGAGGCTGAGCAGGCAGGAATGTGAAAGGCCACCGTAGCTGTGGGAGCATGCCAGGTCAGGACCTCCTCCATGGACACCAGAGGGGCCGGCTCTGTGTGAGCCACTGCGATGGTCCCAGAGAGAAGAGGAGGGGGCTCCTGGCCGGCCCCAGGCTCTGCAGAGCCTCAGCAGCTGCACATTCCTTGGGGAGGAAGCATAAGATCACGGAGTGAGTGCTGAGCACAGAGCAGCCGAGAGACGAAGCCTCATGGGTGACAGAGGGCTGAGGAGGGCTGGTGGCCTCGGCGGACAAGCCTCTCTCCTGCAAGACTCTTGAGGGACATGCTGTTTGGTCCTTATTTTTAGAAACAGGAAGTGATAGCTTCCTAGAAGCAAACCAACCTTATCCCGAGGTCCCAAGATGGCTCAGGGGTCCAGCCACTTCCAAAGGCATGTGTTACAAGTCACACGAGGAAGCCTGATTAATAGAGCTGCTTCTAGCCTCCAACTGATTCATCATCCACTTAAATAAAGGGATCCCGGATCAGGTCCTGAGTAAGGGAGCACAGGCGGTGTGTCATGAGTTTGACCCATCCCACCGAATCCTTCTGTCTCTAATACCGTCCGAGTGGGACTGTCTCCCAAGTGCTAATACCGCCATGTGCTAATACCACCATGTGCTAATGCCGCCATGTGCTAATACCACCATGTGCTAATACCACCATGTGCTAATGCTGCCATGTGCTAATACAGCCATGTGCTAATGCCGCCATGTGCTAAGCATCTCTCATGGGCTCACACATTCTGTCTGCCAATGTCTTCAGGTAGTAGCATCTTTCTGGGGGTTGCAAGGGGCTTTAGTGAAAGTATACAAAGCAGTACTTGGAACTACACTCAGTGTCATCTGGGTACTGATGACTCCTTGCTCTGAGCAGCCGTCAAGGTCAAAGTCTAGAAGACCAAGGATGAGGGCTGTCCCCAAAGTGTCCTCAACATGATAGCTCAGACAGAAATTCCTGCTGTCCCTCTGCCAGACTTTCTGGCTGGGAGAGCAGGGGGCAGAAGGGCTAGAGCCTGGGTGCTGGCGCTTGCCCTGGCTCACGGGTGACCTTGGGAATTCCTTGAGTCAGACCCCGTCGAGCCACCTTCAGGCTCTCTGGATCTGTGCTGGCAGATTCCTGGCTCCAAGGTGAGCCTGGGCCAAGCCACAGCCTCCCTCCTCTGGCCTCCAGCTGCCACCTCCGCCCAGCGGTTCCCATGGCGGCGGCTCCAGCGCTATGTTTACTCTGCTCTGTGTGTGCGATTTTTCCACAACCGGCCATTGAGAACACAATGCCAGCTTCCCCCCAAGGAGGTGCTGAGAGCCCACGCCCGCAGCCAAACAGCGGATGTGAGTCCCCACTAGGGAGGTGCTCTCAGACTCCCACGGCCCCCAGGCCTGGACCTCAGCTTTCTGAGAGGGGTGCAGAGAGCCCGGTTAGGTTGGGGCTCCATCCCCAGAAACCTGTGTGAAATCTGCAGCAGGTCGCCCACCCTCTGAGATGACTCCCAAGCTGTAGTGTGGGTCATGTGCTAGCCTGGTGGCCTCTGTGAGGCCCCATGAGCCCACCCCCTGCACCCCCCGCACCTCCACTGTGGAAGGTCTGCCTCGGCTCCTCCCAGAGGGGCAGCCCATGCTGGGCATCCCCAGGCACGGGGATTCCTGGCAGCAAATGCTTCCTGCCGCAGCTGGCTCCCAGCCAAGTGCAGCCTGGCTGTGCTCAGGTCAAAGCAATAGGCTGACCCTCGCCCTCGGCCTCCCATCCCCAACCGGGAGCAGCCCCAGGTTAAAATGCCAAGACACGATCCTAAGTGTCACTGGGTTTGGTGCTCCTAAGTGTATATACCATAATCGTAAAAAACCTAAATATGGAAATAATCAGAAAACAAGTATCCTTAAACATCTTGGGTTTCTGGCGTAAGACAGCAAGTGACACTTGGCCGGCAGCCGTGCTGGTGTAATCTGAGCACTTTTTGCCTGACTTGATTCCCTTTATCTCCACTGAGGTTTTCCTCCTTCGACTGTTTATCCGGGCTCACAGAGGCTAAGCGACTTGCCCAAGGGCACATTCTTGTTTATGGTAGGCTCAGGAGTTGAGCCCTGATGATGGTCCCACAGCCCAACCAGCGTGGCTGCCTGGAAATGATGACATCTATTGTTTTGAGGTGCGGGGGTGGGACCAGTTTTTTCCAGGAGCTGAGAACACTGCCAGACACTGTTAGCCTAGCATCTTCTAAGGGTCCTTATCCTCAGGGCTGGCCAGGCTGGGTGGGTGAGGGACTCTTGGCTCCAAGTCTCCTCCTGTCTCCTGCCTCAATCTCACCCCAACTCCAGACTCTTGGTCATTGTTGGGCTCCCCATCCTTCCCAGCCAGCCTGCCTCTGGTCCCCACATTTCAATGCCCACCCACCTCCTCCAGCTCCTTTCCTTGCCAGTTTTGTCTTCTTGTTCTATCTTTACTCATCATATTCGTTTCTCCTGGTCTTTCTTCATCTTCCCAGACTCAGACTATCTTGACTTGAACTGAGTCTGGCATTTAGCAGACCTGTCCTTTCCGAAATGGTATAACTGTGCCCGTTCTTCAAGGTTCTCAGGGAGCTTGGGAGACACCCAGCCCAGGGGTCTGTGTGGCTGGACAACTGGATATTCACATGCAATAGACTGAAATTGGACCCTTATGTCAGTGAACTCTGGGAGTTGGTGATGGACAGGGAGGCCTGGTGTGCTGCGATTCATAGGGTCGCAAAGAGTCGGACACGACTGAGCGACTGAACTGAACTGAACTGATGTCACACCATATACAAAAATTAACTCAAAATGAATCAACAGCTAAAAATATAAATTCCTAAAAGAAGCTGTGCGTGCGTGCTCAGTCGTGTCCGACTCTTGCGACCCCGTGGACTGTAGCCCGCCAAGCTCCTCTGTCCATGGGATTCTCCAGGCAAGTATATTGGAGTGGGTTGCCATAGCCTACTCCAGAGGATCTTCCCAATGCCAGGATCGAATGCAAATGTAGGAGTAAATCCTCATAACCTTGAAATTTATAATGATTTCTTAGATGTGACACTTAAAGCATGAGCAACAAAAGGCAAATAGATACATTTTATTTCATCAAAATTAAAAGCTTTTAAACAGGAGGCAAGAATATGTAATGGAGAAAAGACGGTGTCTTCAGCAAGTGGTGCTGGGAAAGTAGGACAGCTGCAGGAGAAATAATGAAGTTAGACCATGCCCTCACACCACACACAAAAGGAAACGCAAAATGGCTTAAAGACTTTGAGATTTCACACCATAGAACGCCTAGAAGAGAACATGGGCGAAGTATCCTCTAACATAAATCATAGCAATGTTCTCTATGGTCCCAGGTCAGGCTCCCAGGCAAAAGAAATAAAAGCACAAGTAAGCAAATGGGACCTAAGCAAACCTCTCAGCTTTCGCAAGCAAAGGAAACCATAAGCAAAACAAAAAGACAACCTATGGGATGGGAGAAAATATTTGCAAATGATGTGACCGACAAAGGCTTAATTTCCAAAATATTCAAAAGTTCATACAACCTAAGGCTTCCCTGGTGGCTCAGAGGTTAAAGCGTCTGCCTCCAATGCGGGAGAGCCCGGTTCAATCCCTGGGTCGGGAAGATCCTCTGGAGAAGGAAATGGCAATCCACTCCAGTATTCTTGCCTGGAGAATCCCATGGACGGAGAAGCCTAGTAGGTTACAGTCCACGGGGTCGCAAAGAGTCGGACACGACTGAGCGACTTCACCTCACCTCACCTCAAGGTAAAAAACAACAAAACAACCCAATCAAAAAAAAAGAAAAAAAGGGCAGAAGACCTAAATTGACATTTCTCAAAGACATACAGATGACCAGCAGACACGTGAAAAGATGCTCAACATCACTAATTATTAGAGAAATGAAAATCAAAATTACAGTGAGGGGTCATCTCATACAAGTCAGAATGGACATCATCAAAAAGTCTACGAATGGGAATTTCCTGGTCGTCCAGTGGTTAGGACTTGGTGCTTTCACTGCTGAGGGCCTGAGGTCAGTCCCTGGTCGGGAAACTAAGATAACACAAGCCGTGCTACGAGGCCAAAAAAAAAATCTACAAATAACAAATGCTGGAGAGCATGTGGAGAGAGGGAACACCTACCCACTGCCAGTGGGAATGTCAGTTGATGCAGTCACTATGGAAAATAGCATGGAGTGTCCTTAAAAGAACTCAACATAGAGTTGTCAGATGATCCAGCAATCCCACTTCCTGAAAAGATGAAAACTCTAATTCAAAAAGATACATGTACCACAGTGTTCACAGAAGCACAATTTTTAATAGCCAAGGTATAGAGACAGCCTAAGTGTGTCCATCAGCAGATGAGTGGATAAAGACGTGGTCCATATACGCATATATACAGTGGAATAGTACTCAGCCATAAAAAGGAATGAAACAATGCCATTTGCCACACCATGGATGGACCTAGAGATTAGCATACTAAGTGAAGTAAGTCAGACAGAGAAAGGATATCACTTACACGTGATATCACTTTTATTGCATATAATCACTTATATATGAAATCTAAAAAAATGATACAAATGAATTATTTATAAAACCGAAACACACTCACAGACATAGAAAACAAACTTATATTGATAGTTACCAAAGGGGAAAGGAGAGGGGATGGATAAATTAGGAGTTTGGGATTAACGGATACACACTACTGTATATAAAACGGATAAACAACAAGGACCTACTGTAAATATAGGGATTGAACCCAGGCCTCCTGCACTGTAGACAGACGCTTTACCGTCTGAGCCACCACGGAAGTCTCACTATATAGCACAGAGAACTATATTCAATATCTTGTAATAACCTAAATGGAAAAGAACTTGAAAAAGAATATATATATATTATATATATATATATATGAATCACTTTGCTATGTACCTGAAACTAACACATTGTAAATTAACTATACTTCAGTATTAAAAATTAAAAACTTTAATGCATCAAAGAAACTAATAGAGTAAAAGGACAACCCATTGAATGGGAGAAAATATTTACAAATCATATATCTGATAAGAGTCTAGTTTCCAAAAGACACAGGAAAAGCAGGAAGTATCTTACTTTTACTCCAAGATTTTTTCGAGAACACATTCTTTAAATGTTACGACATATTAGTAGAGAATGCAGAACTTACACAAAATTTTAGCTACTGTGGGAGACATTAAGAAATTTGGAACGTGATGTCAGGCGTGTAGGGGGAATGTGAGTTCAACTTCTTGCTCTCCTGCCGACAAGGGACTCATGTAGGAGAGTTCACAAAATCTGCAGGGCTCTGTGGATGGAAGGATGCAGAGGATGGGCAGACTTAGTGGGCAGACTGGATGAGAATACCACAGGTACAGTCAGCCACCGGGAGGAAGCCTGGACCTTACTGGACCTGTCACCACCGTCGCTGGGCCGGGCACAGAACCTGGCTCACTGGAACGATGTCGGGCACATACCCAGCCCTAGAAGAATCATGGTAGCAGGGGAACAGAAGGCTCTGATTGGCCAGGTCTGGGTCCAGGCCAGGAGCAGGCATCCTGCTAGTTGAGTCACAGGGAGAGAAAAACTTTTGCGAGGACTTCCCTTGTGGTTCAGAGGTAAAGAATCCACCTGCCAATGCAGGGGACACAGGTTCCATCCCTGGCCTGAAAAGACCCCACATGCCACGGGGCAACTAGGCCTGTGCGCAGCCACTACTGAGGCTGCCCGCCTAGAGCCTGTGCCCCACAAGAGGAGCCTCTGCGATGAGAAGCCCGCGCACCGTAACAGAGAGTAGCCCCCACTGTCACAGCTAGAGAAAGCCTGCGCACAGCAGCAAAGATCCAGCACAGCCATAAATAAATAGTGTTTTTTTTTTTTAAATAATGCTTAAAAAAACTGCAAGAGGAGGAAAAATAGCAAGAACAGGTGTTTTACATAGTATTATATCGATACATGTATACTTACTGACCTGAAAACGTTCACAACGTATTACTCAATGAGAAAACAAATCAGAGTGTCAACAATGTTTTTGCCTATAGGGAAAATCTCACATTTGCAGTAAAAAACATTGGTCATCTTTGGTGGTGAGATTATGGGAAATTTTATCTTTTTGCTTATCTGTATTTTGAAAAAATTTTTTTACAATAAATGTGTAGCACTTATTAATAAGAAAGGAAAATAAAGGTTTTTTTTTTTTTTTAAACAAACATAAAAAACCCTGTCTATTGTGAGAGCTTGCTTTTTCAAGTTTTGTTTTTAAATTTGTCACAGGGTTTGGCTTTCTGGGCTCCAAGCTGGAATCTGTGGCAGGTTTCCTGCTTGGGGAATGGTGTTTTTCCAGGTTGCCTAAGAGGCACTGGGAGTTTGGAATAAACAGGAGTTGCCCATTTCTCATGGAGCTCTGACCCTGGGCAGTGCCTACACCTGGGTCACCATGCCACCCTGGATGCTGAACCCACCCACAAGGCCTCAAGCTTCTATATTTAATTTGACCCTTATCTGCATGAGCTGTTACTCACACAATGTTAATGTTGTGAGACTTTTCCTTAAGGGTAAAAAATATTTTTATTATATAAATGGGATTGTTGACATTATTTATGACTCATTTTTTTCATTCAGTAATATGTCTGTCTTTATGCCATATCCCATTATCTTGAAATTCTGTTGCTTTGCAGTAAATTTTGAAATTGAGAGTGTGATTAACATATATATATATAATTGATTATATTCAATATATAAAATCAATTATATATTCAATATATAATTAATATAATTGATTATTTACATATAATCTATTATATGTATATAATAAATTACATTACTATATATTTGTTATGAAAAATCTGAAAATGAAATTAAGAAGCCAATAAAAAAAGTCTACAGAATCAGAATAATATAATACTTAGTAAAAAAAAATACTTAGTAAATTTAACAAAAGGAGTGCAAAATTTATCATGTGAAAATCATGAAATGCTAAAAGAAATTAAAGATCTAAACAGGCTTTAAAACATTGCATATTCATAGATCAGAAGACATTGCTATTAAGATGGCAATAGTCCCCAGACTGATTCACGTTCAGTTCAGTTCAGTCGCTCAGTCGTGTCCGACTCTTTGCGACCCCATGAATCGCAGCACACCAGGCCTCCCTGGCCATCACCAACTCCCGGAGTTCACTCAGACTCACGCCCATCGAGCCATCTCATCCTCGGTCGTCCCCTTCTCCTTCTGCCCCTAATCCCTCCCAGCATCAGAGTCTTTTCCAATGAGTCAACTCTTCACATGAGGTGGCCAAAGTACTGGAATTTCAGCTTCCACATCATTCTTTCCAAAGAAATCCCAGGGCTGATCTCCTTCAGAATGGACTGGTTGGATCTCCTTGCAGTCCAAGGGACTCTCAAGAGTCTTCTTTAACACCACTGTTCCAAAGCATCAATTCTTTGACGCTCAGCCTTCTTCACAGTCCAACTCTCACATCCATATATGACCACAGGAAAAACCATAGCCTTGACTAGAAGGATCTTATTCGGCAAAGTAATGTCTCTGCTTTTGAATATGCTATCTAGGTTGGTCATAACTTTTCTTCCAAGGAGTAAGTGTCTTTTAATTTTATGGCTGCAATCACCATCTGCAGTGATTTTGGAGCCCCAAAAAATAAAGTCTGACACTGTTTCCACTGTTTCACCATCTATTTCCCATGAAGTGATGTATTATTTAATATAATAAATTAAATTAAATTTATTTAGTTTAATATCTATATTGATCTTATATTCTGTAATCTTCCTGAAGTCATTTGTTAGTGTTAGCAGTTTTTTAGTGAATTGTTTAGGATTTTCCATATATAAGACCATGTCTGCAAATAGAAATAGCTTTACTTCTTTTTCAATCTGCAGTCCTTTGTTTTCTTGCCTTACTGCCTTGTCTAGAACCTCCAGTCCAGTGTTGAGTAGAAGTGCTAAGAATGGGCATCTTTGTGTTCCTCCTGATACCAAGTTGAACCCATCCAGTCTTCCACCAGGAAGTATGATGTTAGTGGGTTTTTCATAGATGCCCCTAGAAGATTTCTTCTATTCCTAGTTTGTTGAGTGTTTTAATGAAAGAGTGTTCAGTTCAGTTCAGTTGCTCAGCTGTGTCTGACTCTTTGCAACCCCATGGACTGCAGCACACCAGGCTTCCCTGTCCATCACCAACTCCCAGAGCTTTCTCAAACTCATGTGCATTGAGTTGGGTGATGCCATCCAACCTTCTCAACCTCTGTCGTCCCCTTCTCCTCCTGCCTTCAATCTTTCCCAGCATCAGGGTCTTTTCCAAGGAGTCAGTTCTTTGTATCAGGTGGCCAAAGTATTGAACTGTCAGCTTTAGCATCAGTCCTTCCAATTAATATTCAGGACTGATTTCCTTTAGGATTGACTGGTTTGATCTCCTTGCAGTCCAACGGACTCTCAAGAGTTTTCTCCAACACCACAGTTCAAAAGAGTGTTGGATTTTGTCAAATACTTTTTCTGTGTCTTTTGATGATCCTGTGGTTTTTTAAATTATTCTATTGATATGTGCTATGCTAAGTCCCTTCAGTCGGGTCCGACTCTGTGACCTCATGGACTGAAGCCTGCTAGGCTCCTCTGTCCATGGGACTCTCCAGGCAAGAATACTGGAGTGGATTGCCATGCCCTCCTCCAAGGGATCTTCCCAACCGAGGGATCAAACCTACATCTCTTATGTCTCCTGCCTTGGCAGGCAGGGTCTTTACCACTCGCACATCTGATATGATGTACAGCATTAACTGATTTTCAGATGTTTTCAGATGTTAAAACAACCCTGCATTCCTGTAATGGGTTCCACTCGCTCATAGTGTATAATTCTTTTATGTGATATGGATTTGGTCTGCTAGTATTTTGTTGAGGGCTTCTGAATCTATATTCATCAGTGATATTAGCTTAGTTTTGTCTTTTTTTCAGTCTATAGCTTTCTTCTCTGGTGCTATCATCACAATTTTGGTGCTGGTGATACTGGCCTCATACAATGAGTTGGGAAGTATTCCTTCCTCTTCCACTTTTGGAAGAGTTTATGAAGAAGTATTTGGTTTTAATTCTTCTTTAAATTTTGTTAGAATTCCGCAGCGAAGCCATCTGGCCCTGCGCTTTTCTTTGTAAGCAGTGTTTTGATTACTAATTCAATGTTTTGTTAAAGACTTTCTATTTCTGGAAATACCCTGGCGGTCCAGTGGTTAAGACTTGGCACTCTCAATTGCCATGGGCCCAAGTTCAATCCTTGTTTGGGGAACTAAGATCCTGTAAGCCACAGCAGTACCAAAAATTTTTGTTTTTCTATTTCTTCCTAAAGGTAGTCTATATCTTTATAGGAATTTGTTTCTTCCAAGTTATCTAATTGATTGGCATACAACTGTTCAGTCTTCGTTTATAATCCATTTTATTTCTGTAAAGTTGGTAATATTGTTTCTTCTTTCATTTCTGATTCTAGTAATTTGAGGGTTATTTTTTATTTTCATGGTCAGTTCAGCTAAAGTTTATCAATATTGTTGATCTTTTCAAAGACCTAGGGTTTGATTTCCTTGATTTTCTTTTCCTCTCTGCTTTTCTCTATTTCCCACTCCAGTCTTTATTCTGCTTTCTTTAGGCTTAGTTTGCGCTTATTTGACCATTGTCTTAAGGGAGAAGTTAGGTTGCGGATTTGAAATCATTCTTCTTTTAATTCGGGCTCAAGATTTCTTGTAAGTATGCTCTTTGGTGTTTTATTATCTTCATTTTTATTCAATTCATTTTCTAATTTTCCTTTTGATTTCTTCTTTGACCCATTGATTATTGAGGAGTATTTTCATATATTTATGAGTTTCCCAAATTTCTTTCAACAGAATAACTAAGAGACACAGTTGTGGGATTTCCTTGATGGTCCAGTGGTTAAGACTTGTGATTCTACTGCAAAGGGTGCAGGTTTGATCCTTATCTGGGAACTAAGATCCTGCATCCTACTTGGTGCAGAAAAAAAGAGAGAGAGAAATTTGTGTACACGTTCTAAGGATACATTCCCGGGTGTGAAAGTGCTGGGCTAAAGGTAAATATATTCAGCAATTGCTTAGATCTCACAGAAATGTGGCATCAGTTTGCACACCCACCAGCAATGTGTGAGAGATCAGTATAAGGTAGAATTTTCTAGTTTTTGTGAACCTCCTGGATAAAACAATTGTTTTGAATTACATTTCAATTATAAATGAGTCTGCACATTTTTTCAAGTGTTTTTTGGCCAATTGCATTTCTTTCTCTGGAATTTATGTTGATGTGAAGTAGGAATCAAACTTTACTATGCGGGTGGCATGGGTTCGCTCACTGGTCGAAATACAGTGGCCTGAAAGAGGACCCATTTTTAGGAATCATCCATGAGCCCTGGAAAAGGAGAACTGGGATCCCATAGGCCATGTGGTATGGCCCAAAAAATAAACAAACAGGCTTTTCAGATTCGCCATCTGTGCTGGAACCGCAGCCCAGAAGACTCAGCGCCATCCACCAGACACCAGTCCCTCCCACCAGGAACTCTACACAAGCCCCTGGATCAAATTAATCCACCAGGGGGCAGACACCAGAAGCAAGAGGAACGACTACCCTGCAGCCTGCGAAAAGGAGATCACTTTCTTCTAGGGAAAAGAGAAAGATTCTAGGGGAAGAGATGCAAAGTCCGGCCTAACTAATACAGTGGCCTGAAAGAGGACCCATTTTTAGGAATCATCCATGAGCCCTGGAAAAGGAGGCCTCCTCTTGGGTGTGATCTGCATATGAACCCGAGGGGCACAGCTGCACTCACTGAACAGACCTGTGCTATTAACTGCTGGAAGGCCCTCCTGGCGCAGAGATGTGGCTGACTGCGCTGTGGCCTGGCCAGCCTGTAAGTGCCGTGTAGTGAAGTTGGCTGGCAGGGTCCCTGCAGGAACTGGACATCACCACTACCTATCAGAGTGGGAAGAACTGGACTGGGAGAGACAGTGAGGACTGGGAGCAGGGGCTGGTGCAAGGTGCTTTATTTAAAGCTTACTGCATTGAAGTACAGTTGATTTAAAATATCGTGTTTATTTCTACTATATGGCAGATATATAAAAATTACATATATTATATATATTATAAGCCTATTATATGTGTGTGTGTGTATGCTAAGTTGCTTCAGTCGTATCTGACTCTGTGCAACCCCATAGACGGAAGCCCACCAGGCCCCCTCATCCCTGGGATTCTCCAGGCAAGAACACTGGAGTGGGTTGCCATGTGTGTGTGTGTATATATAGATAGATAGATAGATAGGCTTCCCAGGTAGCTCATTGGTAAAGAATCCGCCTGCCAATATAGGAGACGCAGGAGACCTGGGTCCAATCCCTGGGTTGGGAAGATCCCCTGGAGGAGAAAAGGGCAACCCACTCCAGTATTCTTGCCTGGAAAATCTTATGGACAGAAGAGTCTGGTGGTCTACTGTCCATAGGATCACAAACAGTCGGATGTGACTGAGTACACACACACATATACACATTCTTTTTCATATTTTTCCATTACGGTTTATCAGTGAACAGGATATTGAATATAGTCCCCCATGCTATGCAGCAGGAGCTTGCTGCTGATCCATTCTATGTATAATAGTTTGCATCTGCTGACTCCAAACCCCCATCCATCCTGGTGTAAGGTTTGTTAGACGGGGGAAAGGTAGTTCCTGTCCCTTCTGAATACCAAAGAGCACTTCCTCCCAGTGGGGAACCCCTCTGACTGATGACAAGAGCTAATCAGTCACCTGTGGGAGACTTGGCTGTGCTCTGGCTTCTGCCTGTTCTGCCTTGTCCAGCTGACAAGCCTTGATGAGCTGGCCAGCCCGGCCCTGGCTGTCATGGGGAGGAAGGGGAAGGCCCATGTCCACACTCAGCCTGCTGGGCAAAGGGAGCACAAGGCCCCTAGGCCAGCATGACAGGTTCCACCCGGAAGGGGACTCTCAGGGTCAGGAGTCAGGCTTGGGAAGTCAACTGGCCACCCTCTCAGGAGGGTCTCTCTCCATGGCCTGTCTCAGCCAGGGAGAATTTTGTCATGAAAGCTTCCTTACAACTCATTTTTTCAAATAACTTGCTGGTAAATTAGAAAGATGTCACCCACCTCTCATTACAACTGAGTTTGCTCAGCTCTGCACACATTTCTGTCCATGTTTGCCTTATATAATTTCTGGTGGGAGTTGGTACAGAAACCTGTTTTAATGGCAAATTACACTCTTTATCCACAGAAAACATTGATCCATAAAGTGACATTTGGTCCAGTTTAATTTTTTTTTGTCTTGAGTTGCATTGCCTGATACTAAGTGACCCTGATTTGCTATTTGCATCTGCTTGATATACTTGTCCTCAGTCTTTTCCGTGTAACCTTTTTATTTTCAGATCGGGTTGTTTGCGGTGTTTCTCTTCACTTCTGTGTGGGAGATGTCTACACTCGCTAATGGATGAGGGGCACGCTGCCTGACCAGGTAGCTGAGCGCTCGAGCGTGTGCTGGTGCGACCCCTGGAGCGCCTGTGTGGGGTTCTCCTGGTACATCTCCTGCCCAGGTGTCATGGACGCTGCGCTGGGCCCACAGCCTACGAATTCAGGGTCTCCCAGGTAGCTTTGTAAACATGAAGTTAGATCATGGCTAGAAAATACCAGTTAACAACACAGGGAAGAGTCTCATGAAGAGACAGTGACGGGCTCTCAGCACTGAGCAGTCAGTGGCGGGCAGCAGGCAGGTTGGAAAGGAGAGGAGAATCATCACTTGGTCCTTCACCTTTATCTTTGTGAAAGCCCAAGAGGGAAGCAGAACAGGGGAGGGAGAGGAAGGGGTAGGGAGAAACAGACAGACTGACCTGGAATCTAGCTTTACCCAGAGCCAGGTGCAACTCTTAGACTTTTTCAGGTTTGTTAAGTCAATAAATTCTCTTTTTAAAATTAAGTTAGTTTGGAGAGGGTTTAACTTAACAACTGAAGAAATCCCAGTAAATCCAGGGCAGTGCCTCCAAACTGGTTCAGAACCTCACTGAGCAGGAGTAAGGCTCCATTCAGTACCAAGAATCCCTAGAAAGGAGAAGAGTAACTTGTCTGTGTTTGCAGCTTGATGCCATCCGTGGCTTGACTGGACACTGTCAGGGGTCTCTCCAATTTTACGTCAGGAATTTTTATGTATTTGCTTTTCCATATATCATTCATATGGTATGTGATGAGACAGAATGACCTTTTTTCCAACTATTGGAGCCAAATTGTTGCCTAAATTTGGGTCAGAATTTTTCAGCTCCAAAACAAACATTTTCTCTCTCTCATTCTCTCTCTCACACATACACACACGTCTGGAGGCTAGTGATTCTAGGGCTCATGCCCAGTGTAACTAAGAGGTCAGGCTTTTCCTTCTGCCCCTTGTTTTTGCCCATGGCAGCAGGGCTGCTGCCTGAGTGCCAAGCATGGTGCCCTTTCTCCACAAAGGGAACAATTAGGGGCCGGGGCAAAATCCCTTCCCCTCCCTCCAGGCTTCAGGTGAATTCTCTTCAGCCTGACTGGGTGACACAGCCACCCTGGCTGCAGGAGGGGCTGGGAAAGTGAGCATTCAGCAAATAGAAATGAGATTATCAAGAGGGACTCAAACCAATCATGGCTTTCCTCAGGAGCGAGTGGAAGGTCCTACCTTTCTTGAAATTAAAGCATCACCAGTCATCACGTGCAACAAAATTGGATTCTGTTAGCAGGGAAGGGAAGTGGGTGAGACAATGTTGTGAGTGGCAGACAAGGCATCACCAGAAGGGGTGCTTAGGGCCATGTTTACGTATGGCCTCATTCTGGAGGCTGAGTTATTTAATAGAAATTTACCATTTCAAATAAAACATAGTCTGGAGAATCTAGTATATGAAAACACTGGAGACTTAAAATTCTTGAAAATAACAGAATTTAAAGCAGGAACTTGGGTTTTTAACCAGTGGTTTATTTAAAGCACTGATACCTAGCATGCTTCTGACTGGGTGAGTGAATTTATTTATTGAATGAATGAGTGCGCACCTCCATGGTGACAGCTTGGGGGCTGGGCGTTAGAACTAGGCCAGTCTGGCTCTGCCACTACTTCCTGTGCAGTTTCAAGATGACCTCTCAGAGCTTCTCATTCTTTCTCAAATGAAGAGGCTCGGCTGGTTGAACTGTTTCTTTTCCGTTCTGAAAGGCTTGAGTTCAAATTGCTTTTGACCTCTGTGACCTTCTATTGTTCGTGCTTTGTCATTCAGTCCTGTCCGACTCTTTACAACCCCATGGACTGTAGCCTGCCAGGCTCCTCTGTCTCTGGGGATTCTCCAGGCAAGAATACTGGACTGGTTTGCCATGCCCTCCTCCAGGGAATCTTTCCAACCCAGGGATTGAACCCAGCCAGGTCTCCCTCACTGCAGGTGGATTCTTTACCATCTGAGCCACCAGGGAAGCCCAAGAATACTGGAGAGGGTAGCCTATACCTTCTCCAGGGGGACTTCTCGCCCAGGAATTGAACTGGGATCTCTTGTGCATTGCAGGCGGACTCTTTACCAGCTGAGCTCCCCGGGAAGCCCTGTTGTGTGCTCATAAGCTAATCTCTGCAGCCTCTCTAGCCTAGCTGAGGCTCAGACAGATTGAGCACAACACAGTCTCTCAGGGCCAACTTTAAAGACTCAATGAATAAATGTTGCTCAGGCAACACTGCCTGAGTATCAGGCCTGAATATTCATTGGAAGGACTGATGCTGAAGCTGAAACTCCAGTACTTTGGCCACCTGGTGCGAAGAACTGACTCTTTGGAAAAGACCCTGATGCTGGGAAAGACTGAAGGCGGTGAAGAAGGGGATGACAGAGGATGAGATGGTTGAATGGCATTACCAGCTCAATGGACGTGAGTTTGAACAAGCTCCAGGAGTTGGTGATGGACAGGGAAGCCTGGCGTGCTGCAGCCCATGGGGTCGCAAAGAGTCGGACATGACTGAGCGACTGAACTGAGGCAACACTGCAGGATGTGAGAGGGCCAAGGTGTCACCAACAGGCCCTAGACGGGGGACTCGGGAGCAGCGAGACCTTGGGAGCACCAGTTCTGCTGAGCCTCACGCTGATCCAGTTCTCTCTGGCCTCAGGGATGATGAGGGTTGAGGCTGGGTCTTGGGTCCTGTCCCTGGATTCCTCAGAAGGCAGGCTGGGGGCTTTCGGGGCACGTGTCAAGTGCTTTCAGACCAAAAGATGGGCCTGGAAGGTTGGTTAAGTCCAGCCCCCACCATTTTCTCTTTCCTAATTCAGGAGAAAGCCCTCAACACCAGGGAAGTGGCTGAGGAGGGGGCAGACCAGTGACCTGAAGGAGGAAGAAGCTCGAGACCCCAGGACGGGCGGACACTGGCCTGGTGTGGAGTCAGAAGCAGGTCCAGAGGCAGGCAGGGAGGAAGCCAGGCCCTGGAAAGGTAGCAGCTCTGTGATCAGACCACCTCTGCCATCCTCCCCTTGGCTGGCAGCACACACGCCCTGTGAGCTGTTAAGAGGTGAAGGAAGCCCAGGATGGAGTTGGGGTGTGTGTCTGGAGAGGAGGTGACTGGGTGAGTGTGTGTGTGTGTGTGCAAACCTCCAAATGGCTGTGCATAGGAGGAACAGGCCCAGGGAGCAGGGTCTGAGGACAAGACCCCAGAGCATAGACCCAGGGGAGGGGCAGGAGGAGCTATTGGGAGGGGAGTGGGAGCTAAGCTTTCTGATTCTTTCCTACCCCAAGGCCTTGGGATTCTAGAATTCCATCAGTACGGACTTGGTAGAAACTCCAAGCATCATATTCATAAGCAAGGCAGAAGGAGGCAAAGAAAGGGAAAATAAGGAAAGCCCACACACAAGTGTACCTTTTTATATAGAATTTGTACAATATATTTCTCTTCATTTGCATATTTTACCCACAACTTAACATCCTTTTTACAGGCTGAACTTACTCAGCTGATATAATCAAAATTCTTTCTTTCAACCAAATAAGAAAAATTCAAAATCGTAAACCCGTAAGAAAACAAATTAAAAACGATGATGAAAATAAGTCACTCCCCGTAAGGAACAGCGTCTGTCTGTACAAATACATGGTTTGGAACAGATTTCTTTATAGATTAGGCACATGTTTCCACAACACCTTCATTCCTGCCAGTCCCACCTCATTCCAGGCAGTCTCGCCTCCTAAGAAGGATCAGAGGGATGTCGGTCTGGATGGAAATCACTTTCGGATACTGCTGGCCTGGCTGGGGACCAGGGGCGTGGGCCTGGCTCAGCAGCGCCACTCAGTGGCTGGTAGCAGAGGCGATGGGAGGCAGGGCGCTGGCAGGAGAGCAGCAGTTGTGGGTGAAGGGAAAACCAAGGCTTATTCTATGCAAACTGAATACAGAGAGACCAGGGGTGGTGTACAGAGAGAAGCTCTTGAGGAGTCCAGCGTTTTATTTACACTTTTATCTCCCTAGTGGGAGGATGGAGGGCAAAGCCAATGGCTGCTGCCATGAGGGGTATGACCCCTGCAGCTGCTGCCAGTCTGGGGGGTTAGGGGGGGCATGGTGAGGCAAGCAGCGAGTATGCCATCTCTGCATCAGTGAGCCCAAGCCTATGGCAGAGACCTCTCCTCGCAAGCACGGTGATCTCTGTGATTTCCCTCATCACTGGGAGACAACCACCTGGGCCTGGGCGATATGGAGCCTGGGGCCTTCTTTGGTGATGCCAGCAGAGCAAAAGGTGAGAAGGGGTTTCTACCAAGCCAGCAGCGCTCATCTACTCACACCCCAACACCACGGGAGACCGGGCCAGGCCCGGGCTGTGCCCACGTCAGGGCCTTGGGCTTTAGGTCGCCAAGCCTTGGGTCCTGTTCTGTTTCTGTCTCTTGTGAATTCTCCCTTCCATAATGCCTCCACGTGCCGCTTGGGGCTGGGCCGAGAATCCAATCTAGGGCTGCAGAAGGTTGCAGCACCTCAGCTTCCTGACCCAGAAGGCAGGAGTGCTCCAGCAATAAAGGGATTCCAGAGCCTTGGGCTCTACAGAGGGGGGGCTTCCGGGGCTGTGGCATGTGGATCTGCTCAACCCCGACTGGCTATGATGAGCCTTCCGTGGGCTTGGCCCGTATGGGGGGCGACATGCTTGGGCCCAGATCCCTGCCCTTACGTGGCAGCTGGCTCTAAGCTTCTTCAAGTGATGAGTCCCACTGAGGCTTTGTCCATGGCCCACTTGCCAACCCAGCCTCACACTCCAAAGCATGGCTTTGGAAAGAGGATAATCATCAGCACTTCAGGGCAAGACTACCACCACAGAAAGCAAAGTGGAAAACAGCATTCATTGGAACTGATGTAGTTATTGCTAGAGATAGGTGACAGCCAGATAACCATGGAAAGTCCCAGAGGCGGACGTGATGGATCACCACGACCGTGGAGCAGAAATACAACCGTGTGGTTTTTTGTTTGTTTGACTTCTAAAATAAGATCTCCTCTGATAACACTTTGAGTCTTTGGGTACAGACGCTGAAGAGTATTCTTCAAGATCTGCTCCTTTCACACCAACCAGTGTGTCCCCCTGAATGACCAATCTGCTGGTCGTGCCCCCCAAGGCCCTCTCAAGGGAGTCAGTGTGGTTCTCTCTAAAAACATGAGGTGGAAACTGAAATATGTGTTAAAACAACAACTAAAACAACGCGGCTGAGCTGGGAGCCGTGCACAGTGGACGTGCGTGGCGGCCTGTTGGCTGTTCCCAAGGGCACTTGTTCTCACCACGGAGTTCTCTGGGACGGCCGAGGCTACGCAGAGGCCAGCATGGCAGCAGGTCCTGTATTGAATGGTGGGGACTGGGTGGTGGCTGGGCTCTCACTGGTTTTGGTTTAGACGACCCGGTCTCAAGAAGCAAAAGCGAAAGAAGAGCTCCCGGGGCAGGCTGCTGCTGAAGGTCCTGCTGAGAAACGTGAGTCTGGGCAGACCCTGTTATCCCCTGAAGGGCAAGTGCAGGCAGTTCCAGTTCAACGGAGACAGAGCCCTTCCCAGAGAGGCTACGCTGGGTCTTCAGGGGCTGGAGCCTCTGAACAATGTTCCTAAAGGCCTGCAGCTGGCACTTTCTGAATGATTTTGCATCGCTCTGCTCTTATTCTCACATGCTATGGACGTGCAGGTGCCTCGCTGTGACACGGGATGTTCTCGGAGACGTGGTTGCTTGGCATTCTAGTTGGGGTGGAAGGGGGGAGCTCAAGGAGAGCTGGGCACCGATGCCACGGGAATCTTCCCGAATGAGTGCAGGCATCTGCTCTAAGATCCTCGTGGACAGATTAGCAAGTTCCATGCACACCACACCAAGGGCTAACACTCAACGTTCCAGAGGCGGGTGGCCTTGTTCGGGTAGTTGATGGCCAGGCTGATAGCAGCAATGTTCTGCAGAGCCTGTGGAGGGAGAGAGTCATTACCATGGTCAGGAAACTCGTCACCTTCTGGGTCATTAAGTGCTGACAGAACAAGACCGGCAGCTGAGCACTGGAGGGGTGCAGGGGAGAGGCAGATGCAGGCCAGGTGGTGCCCCTCACGTGGGGGGCCAGTCTAGAGGGAAAGAAGCAGCGATCAAGACACATGGAAACTCCACAGGCAGGCAGAGTCCTCACTGCCCTGAGAGGGGAGCAGGGGCAGCGCTGGGGCTCAGAGGACATCTCAGGGGCGGGGGAGCTGGGAAAGCTCCACGGAGGGGGACAGCTGCACAGAAGTGTGGACAAGGAGAAACAGCCAGTGGTGGGGCCCCAGAAGCAGTGCTGGGAGGGCAGCCGCCCTGGAGCCAGGCCAAGGTTGGTCTCCAAGCCAAGGCAGCAGGAAGAGGAGGGCATGGATGGGGAAGGGGGTGGAGGCCGGGAGAAGCAGCAGAGCGCTGGTCCAGAGTGGACTGGCTAGGGGAAGGTAGGAGAGAACGTGGGTTAGAGACGGAACACCAGGACAGGGAAGGGGGAGGAGCGCAAGCGACGTTAAGCTTTCGGAGTCACGACCGCCAGACGTCAGGACTGTGTGCTGTGACCCCACGGGTTGCAGTGGCAGCGCCGGCAGGCAACTGACGGGAGCTGGGGCGGGGAGTCTTCACTCGGCCGACAGGTCTCAAGACAATTCACACAAACCCCTCTGTAGTGGATGGGGGGGTGCCCACTTTTTAAGCTGCACACTGACCCTTTCGGGTAGGAGGATGAACCTACGGTTTGAGAAAACCTGCCAGGAAGAGAGTGCAGGGCTCTGGCTGGGAGTCCCAGCTGGATGGAGGCCTCCTCGAGACCCCGGGCGCACCTCTGCCCTCCTGGAGCCTCAGCGTCCCCATCAGTCCACTGTGGACGCAGACCGCATGCTCTCCCGTATCCAAGGACTCTGAACCTGAAGGTCTCACCATGGAGTCTGGGGCCTGGGAGCTCCCGAGACCCTTCCAGAGGCTCTGCACTGTGAAAAGCCTTCTCACAACAATACCACGACATTATTCTGCTTTTCTCACTTTCATACTCTCGCGAGCATCGGCGGCGCGCTCTGCAGGTTACTGTGTGACGTCACAACAACCGGAAGCAAAAGCAGCTCCGCGAAGCCCGCTGTCTCCCATGAAGGCAGACAGGAAAGGGAGCTGCAAAAACGGAACCCAGCGCCGCCCTTCTCAAAAACTGTTTTGTCTTGAAAAATACAGTGGTTTTTCACAACTGTGATGCTAAATATAATGAGATGATTATTTTTAAAAATAAATCGACAAATAAGTGTTTAATATTTCAACTTCTAACTTAATGTCTAAATTTAAAATATACTCTCTAACAGTATATATCAATCTCTATAATGCACATAAACACAAGCTTTTTGGGATCCTCAGTAAAGCAAAAATGGAAAGAGGCCCTGAGGCCCAACAGCTGTCAGAGGAGTTCTCCTACTAGGAAAGAAAGTTATATCCAAAAATATCTGAAATCTAACTCTATGGAAACTTTAGGGATTAGCCAAACTATAAATTTAAGGCACTGGTTGTTTTGGTTTCAAAGACACAAATTTTTGCTGGTGTCTCCTGACCCTACGGTTTACCATGAACGACACTGATAAATTCGGCTCGCTGCTGTCTGTGACACCAGCAGGAAGTGGCTGACTGGGAACAGAGCTCCGTGTAAACTCGGGGTGGAGCCTGCACGGGGCAGGGGGAGGGGGCGGGGAGGAGCGGTACCTGCGCGGCGCAGCGGAGAAGGTGGTCGTCAGTGGTTAAGGCCAGCAGGTAGTCCTGCAGCAGGCCGAGCTCCTGCGGAGACAGCAGGGCGCAGCGATCAGAGGCCACCTTCCGGGGATGACGCCCACCTCCCAGGGATGACGCCCACTCATGACCCAGGACCACAGGAGCCTCGGTGGGACATGGCTGCTCGCTCTGCCGGGCACCTCACCGCCCACCTTCCTTGGGTGCCTCAGAAGGAGTGGGATGGGGGGAGCCACGTGTCCGGACTCACCCGCAGCCTCCTCACTATAAACCCAGGGGATAGGCTAGAGAGCTCTGAAAGGTCCTTTCAGCTCTCCTGGTCAATGAGTCTATTGTGCTGAGGCGGGGAAGAAAGGAGGAAGAAACAGCCCCTTGGTTTGTTTTCCCAAACTCATTGCTGTCAAGGGCTGTTTCCCTCTTTGGCATCAGGCCTGAGCAAACAGACAATCTCAGGGTGGACCTGCTCCCTGGGGTGGGGCAGAAGGGAACCCCGGGCCCCAGGCCAGGCCCATCTCCCTGCGCAGTTCTGCTGGGACCCCAGTGACACCCCAGGGCTCCCGGTGGGGGTCAGAAGCACAGACTCTCACCTGGGCGCGGTTCTCGGTGACAAAGAAGAGTTCGGTGAGTGCGCGATGCAGGGGCAGGAGGATGCCGGCCTGGGTCACATCCTCAAACAGGCTGTACTCCATCTGGGTGAAGAGCTGCCACAGGGGCTTCAACAGCGTGAGGTCACAGAGGTCGCTGTGGGAGAAAGGGTGCAGTTTCCTGGGGTCATGCCCGAAGACAGAACTGCAGCTCTGAGGCTCCTTGCCACCCTGACATCTAGTAAAGTCAGGCCAAGCCAGTCCCAATCACCACTCCCCCAACACCCCCTCAACAGCCCCAAATAGTTGCCAATAGCAAATAAGAAATGAGGCAGAATCTCAACTTCAAACCAGAACTCTGGGGGCAAGGAGACCCTCCAGCACATTCACACAAATCAACTTTATGGACTTTAAATATGGTTGTTAAGAGGAACTTCCAATGACAGCAGAAAAAAACCTCCAGATAAATGTTAAGTAGAAAAGACCAAGATACGCAACATAAAATTAAAAAAATTTTTAAATGCACAGGTGTATTGTGTGACCATATTAAAAAAATCATAAACACACCAAAAATCTTATCAGTGGCTCTCCCTGTCAGTTTTCTAGATTTTCTATAACGCTCACTGTTTCAAATAATCAGAAAGGAAAAAAATATCTGATTTAAAAGATAATGGCAACCATTGTTATGATCTTAAGCTCATAAAACAAGAAATATGCCTATAAAGTTGTTCAGGACAGAAATCTTTCTATATAAAGCAGAGTCCTCCTCACTAGACAGACGCCTCTTGAGACTGCACTGATGTTTTTTACTCAGAGGAAGGTTGTACTTTAACTCCAGTTCAAAGTCCTTCCGAGAAGACACATTATGATTTCTTGGACATGATTTTATACATTTATAATCTACAATGTTGCCTCTTCTTTTTAATATATGATTTTTAAAAGACTCCTGATTATACATTTAAGTGTGATCCTGGAGCAAATCACTTTCTCCCAGAGGAATAAGACTTCATAAAGTAAACCAATGAGAAAGCATGGTTTGATTTAAAGAGACGGGCGTCATAGTTGAGTTTTCAGGACAGCCTGGAGCAGGAAGGAAAAGCCGCCTGTAAACTCACACCTGCGGGCAGAGCTCAGGCCGTCATTCTGCAGCCACCCGGCCCCTCGGGGCTGCCTTTCCCCTCTGCCCGCTCCAGTCTCGGCCCCTGGGATCAAGGGGCTGAGAGAGTGTCCTTACGGGAAGGAGGGTTGGTGACGGCCAGCACACTGCAGAAATGCACCCATGATGCAGCCAGGAACGGCCCTCCCATCTGATGACAGGAGAGATGGGACACATGCTTCATACACATCACACCGTACTCAAAAATCAACTCAAAAATGGATTAAAGCCTTGGAGGTAAGACCTGAGACTGTAAAACTCCTAGAAGAAGACAAGGCTGTAAGCTCCTTGACATTGGTTTTGGCAATGATTTTTTTTTTTGGATTTGACATCAAAAGCAAAAATAAACAAGTGGGACTACATCAAACTTCTCTAAAAGGGCTTCTTCACAGCAAGGAAAACAATCAACAGAGTGAAAAGGCATCCTATGGGCCAGGAGAAAGTATTTGCAAGTCATATATCTGATAAGCAGTTAATATCCAAAATACACAAGGAACTCATTCAACTCAATAGCAAAGAAGAGAAAAGAAAAAAATAGGCAAAGGACCTAAAGAGATGTCTTTCCAAAGAAAGTATACAGATGGCCAGCAGGAACATGAGAAGGTGCTCGAAATCACTAACCATCGGGAAAATGCAAATCAAAACCACAGTCCGGCATCACCTCACCTGTGTTAGGACGGCTTCCATCCAAAAGATAAGAGACAACAAAAGCCAGTGAGGAGGCAGAGCAAAAGGGGAACATTTGTACACTGGTGGTGGGAATGTAAACTGGTACAATTTGAAAAACAGTATGGAGGCCCCTCAAGAAACTCGAGGACTACCAGATGATCCAGCAATACCACCTCTGAGTCTGTCCAAAATAAATGCCATCACTGTCTCAGAGAGGTTATCAGCACGCCAACGCTCACTGCAGCATTACTCCTAATAGCCACATGTCTGGAAAAAATGTCTCCTGACGGATGAATGGGTAAAGAAGATGTGGTGTGTACATACACAATGAAATATAATTGAGCTATGAGAAGGAAGGAACTCCTGTCATCTCCAACAACAGAGATGAACCTGGAGGGCATTCCGCCAAGTGAAGTGAGCTAGATAAAGGAAGACAAATACCGCACAGTATCGCTTTATGTGGGATCCAAAACCAGGCAAACCTGTAGAAACAGAGAGTTAGAGTGGTGGTTGCCAGGGGCTGGGAACTGTGGGAAACGGGGAAAGGCTGGTAGAAACTTTTAGTTGTAAGACGAATAAAGTCTGGGGATCTGTTATACAACCTGGTGACTAGAGTTGAGAATAGTGATAACACCATGACACAGGAGAGACATTTGCTGAAAAGCACACTGCAGATAGAGGATAAAATTTAAGTGTTCTCACATACCACAAGGAAGGTAAACATATGAGGTGATGGATGTCAGTTAACTTGATTGTGGGAATCCTTTCACAATGTATTGATATATTCTATACTTTTAATACACTACAATTTAATTTATCAATTACACTTCAGTAAAGCTGGGGGGTGGGAGGAAAAACTAAACTAAGTCTAAAATTTACATGGACATAGAGTCAAGTAGCATCTTGAAGACAATCTTGAAGATGAAGAACCAGGTTGAAGGCTTTATACTGACAGATATGTAAATTTACTGTAAAACTATAATATATAATACAGTGTGGTACTGGCTGTCTTATATATTATAGTTTTACAGCAAATTTACTGTGGTGTTGGAGAAGACTCTTGAGAGTCCCTTGGACTGCAAGGAGATCCAACCAGTCCATTCTGAAGGAGATCAGCCCTGGGATTTCTTTGGAAGGAATGATGCGGAAGCTGAAACTCCAGTACTTTGGCCACCTCATGCGAAGAGTTGACTCACTGGAAAAGACCCTGATGCTGGGAGGGATTGGGGGCAGGAGGAGAAGGGGACGACAGAGGATGAGATGGCTGGATGGCATCACTGACTCGATGGACGTGAGTCTGAGTGAACTCCGGGAGTTGGTGATGGACAAGGAGGCCTGGCGTGCTGCGATTCATGGGGTCGCAAAGAGTCGGACACGACTGAGTGACTGAACTGAACTGAACTGTGGTACTGGCACAAAGATAACTAAAAAGACCACTGGAACAAAGCAATCAGAGATGGATCCGTGTGTACTAGGACACTTTTCTGTGACAAAGATGGCACTGGAGTGTCCGAGGGGAAAGATGGGCTTTAAGAGTCAAATGGAGATCCATAAGAGAAAAAAAAAAAAAAACAGTAAAAAAATGTGTGTAAGAGAGGCTTAACTCTATCCTTCAAATCATGCACTAAAATTCATTCCATGTGAATTGTGATCTCAATATAGAAGAAAAAAATAATTAAGCTTCACCTTCATGACCCCAAGGTCAAGTGAGGCAAAAATTTCCTAAACAGGACAATGAAAGCTCTGTCATAAAGAAACAGGTGAACTGGAAGACACTAAAACCAGAAAATTCTTTTCATCAAACGCACCACTAACAGAGGAATGGCAAGCACCGAAGTAGGGGAGATATTTGCAATACAAATACCCAGCCAAGGAATCGAATCCGGAGGGCAGCTTACCTGTGGGTACAGCATCGCACAATCCTCAAGAGCAGGTGGATGGCTTTCAACCGCTGATGACCAGTCTGGCGACAGGCCACACCCACCAGCCATTCCCAAATTTTGGCCAGCGGGAGGTGCGGCACAACTCTTTCTTCTGACAGCATCTGCTTCAAGATCTCGAATCCTGGCAACCCCCACAAAACAGACATTTTAAAAATGACATAAACTGCTCAAGTTTTAATAAATAGCATGAAACCACTATGATTTTTAAATTTTGCCTGAAATTATGCCTTATGGAAAAGCAACATGGGAACATTTTCAGTTCTTCCTTTTTTGCAAGATATCCTGGTGAATTCTAAGAGAACCAGCATCTTTCCTTGGTCCTGACAGGTAGCTCCTCTTTCTGGCCGTAGAGAAGTTACAACCTCCCAATTCTAGTACATTCACAAGTGATGCATGTGGGGTTTGTGAGAAAAATTCTTTGAAGTCTCACAGAAAGGTATCCTCTTTGATTTTAGCGAAGACCAGTGACTTAACAGTACCGACACCCACGGAGTGTCCTGGGTAGGGAGAGCATGCGAATGGAGGGCCCAGAGCACACACCTGTCTGGAATCGCCCCAGGTGTCCAGCCGTCACGGTGAATCTGTAGCCCCACTCAGTGTTGCTCATGTCAGAGGTGAAGCGGTAGTACAGAGTGTCTCCTGGGCACACAAGAAGCACAGACAGGTCAGGACACTGCAGACAGGGAAAGACCCGTGAGGACTTCCCACTGAACAGAAAAAGCCCAGTCCAAATCCGTCAACAATTTCCCTTCTCAGTACTTAGCATTAAGAGTCTGTATTATTTGGTACTTCTTTACTACCTGGAAGCTCAAAATCTTTCCACTTCTGTTGAGACCCACTGAAATTGTGTCGGTCCTGCTGGAAGTCACTGCTGCTGGACATGGCTAGCTCGTCACAGCCTTCCTCTGTGTTGCACTGAGGGTCGAATTTGATTGAGAGGTAGATGGCACCAGGAATGTGAACTTTGTCCTAGGAGGGGAAACAAGGACATGCCGTCGTCACTGGTCACTGGACAGTTCCTGAGGGCTTCCTCATGCCATGTCCTGCAGTCAGAACTGTGCCTGAAGAATCAGTGAGTCAAGGTCTCTGCCTCCAGGAGCTCTCGGCCCGGCTAGGCGGGGAGGATGCACGCGGGCTGCTAACACACCAGGAAGAACTCTGTGCAGCCTGGGCACAGCTCGAAGGAGGGGAGGCAAGGGAGGCAAGGGCAGAAAACCGTCCCAGGAAAGGGATGTCCCGGGGGCCGTGCAGACTGAGGAGGACGGGAGAGGACTGTCAGGGAGGAAAGAATGTAGGCCATGGCGAGACACGAGCATGTGGGGATGTGTTTCAGGCAAAGGAAACAGCACCTGAAAGCCTAACGTGTCCAGGGGACAAGGAGCTTGGGGTGTCTGAGGCAATGGGTGAGCTTCGCGTGCACACATGCTAAGGAGATGGGGAGGGGCTGATGTGACCCTGCAGAGGCTGGGAGGAACAGATGGACAAGGAAGCCCGTGTGTGCTAAAATGAAGCGCTGAGACTTGTCTGGACAGCAAGGGGCGCCCCGGGAAGGCAGTAAGCAGGAGGAAGCCTGGATTAGGTTTGTGCCGTACCAGGATCACTGCCAGCTAGGGTGCGGCAAGGCCAGGGCTGGGGGAGGCCAGCACTGGGGGAGGAGACAGGAGCAGCCAGAGGGACCCAGAGAAGGGGAGGGACTAGGGCGGCTGAGAAGGTAAGGCGATCCCTCTGAGGTAGAATGCAGTGGCTCACTAGGTGTG
>SJXQ01011400.1:417330-517327 GCA_006408695.1 Aepyceros melampus
GGTGGGGACAGAGTCCAGGAACTGGGGGGGAAGAGGCTAAGAAGGTAGAGAGTGAGGAGGTTTACAGTCTGTAAAACAAACTCTCAGCTGTCAACAAGCACATTCTAGAGGAGTCTCTCCGTCACCCAACTACTCAGAACGACAGCTCCCATATTTTGAAAGGAGTTGAAGAGACACAAGCAGCACCAAGCCTATGAGGACCACTAAGGCCACACCCCCTTCTGCCTCATCCAAAGCCCTACCTCTCTCTGTCCAGGTACAGAGTTAAGGATAAAACAGATGAGGCCTTTCAGTTCTGGGTAATTAAAAAAAGGGGAGGGAGTCCCCCAGGTGTGGCTGGGTCATTAGGAGAAGGATAGAGTGAAGATGGAATCCAGACCCACACTCAAAGTCTCTGCCAGAGACACGGAGGTCTCAGTCCAAGGAGCTCACTGCAGGACAAGTAATCTCTCCTCCAGCGTGGGGGGCCCCAGGTTTTCTGTCACAACAAGGTCAGGAGAAGAGAGGACTTGTTTGTACAGAATCCTGGGATTGGCTTCAGGGAGGCAGATGGCTGCTGAGACTAAGAGAGCACCTTCTAGGCCACGTCTGTCTGGTGGGGGGAAAGAACCTCAGGGGGTGGTGATGAGATTCGTGCCACTCTGGCAACCCCTGTGGGTCCTGCCAGTCTCATGCCCTGACACTGGGCAAGGCTGGCCGACCCTGGCTCATACCTCGAAGTTGGTGTTGTTGTTATATGGGTGTTTCGACTCCCGCACTTGCACCTCCATTCCTGGTTCCTCCATGAATTGGCAGGCAGCCAGGGCCATGGTTCCCAGCATGCTCTCCCGGCAGCCTTGAAGCACCTTCTGCAGTATCTGGTGGGAAACAGGCAGAGAACATGGCAAGATGATGGAGTTCAGCTGGAGACCGTGCCCAGGGCTCCTGACCTCTGCCCTGTGGGTCCCCCTGATTCTAGACAGCAGGAGGTATAAGAGATGCTTCCAGCCCTGTGAAAGTCTGCTAAGCCAGCACCACTTTGAAAGGCTCAGCTGAAAATTTGATTTACAAACAAAAGATGGTCACCTCCTGAAAACCTAAATATAAATTAGAGCACTGGACTGAAGAGAATGCATAGACTCTGTAAGATCCCAAGCTGGGAGCCTGGGCAAGCCTCCTGGGTTTGATTTCTTCACCAATAAAATTCTCCCTGGGTCATGATGTAACACAGGTGTAAGTGCTGGCAGAGTGCCTGACCTGGAGCAGATACACTAGAAATGATGGTTTAAAACGGAAGACATAAACCTTCCTGGAAGGTTTCCTGTATTATGGGAATAGGCTGTCACAGTCATAACTAACCCTGTCCCCTGGACTTCATGCTGTGTGAGACCCCAGGGGACATGAGAAGAGACAGGCCAGCAAGGAGAGTTGGAATTCGAAGTCTGAAAACAAAAAATGAAGACTGCAAGGGCAAGATTCGTGAGATTGTTACTTCAAATACTCTCCAAGCATCCAGTCTGCCTGGGCCGTGAGTTTGGCTCCAGGTCAAGACTTGGGAGACTACAACTGTGACCTGAGTCAGCTTTTGTCGGGTTCACACCTATCGAGGGGCTGAACAGCCACACAGATAACCTCACTCCTGGAAGGGACTCCCTAGAGGAAGCCTGTTCAAACCCCCGCAGGGGTCTTGCAGCGGGGGGTAAAGAGGAGGAGGGAGCGGGGTGAGTGCCCAGCCCAGCTGCCTGGTTACCTTCTCCCACTGGTGCTTGTCCTCCAGCTGCATGAACATGTCCAGAATGTAGGTCATGTGGGCTGGGCCGCTCAGCTCCAGGATGTCCTCGCTCACCGGCACGTGCCCAGGCCACTCGGCAAGCAAGGACGCCAGCACATGGCGGGCATACAGGACAGCCGTGGCCTCGTTCACGCGGAAGAGGTAGTCCCGGATGGCCCTCTTGCTCTTGCAGTTGAGCTCCTTGTGTAGCAGGGCGGCGCTCTTGCTGCGCCGCTGCTTGGCGTAGCTCTGCTGTAGCTCGCTTTCAGTGCTGGAGATCAGCTTCTGGGTCACAGGGTTTGACTCGACGGTGGCCTGCTCACAGCGGACAGGCCTGGACTGCAAGCCCAAGACCACTGTCATTGGGCCTGGTCATCTCACCACTGGGGTGGGAGGCGGGGACAAGTAGACACCTTCCTTCCCAGTGGTAGGGGTCGGTGGGGGGCCCACATACCAGGCAGGGCAGGATGATCATGTCTGTATCTACGGCCTTGGCACTCTGCTCGTCCAGTCTCAGACTCCGGCTGGGCTGCCACCGCTGAGCCAGAGTCCGGATCCTTTCGTCCGTGGTGAGCTCGTCCCCGTCAAACCTGAAGAGAAGGAAGGAGCACAAAGCTGGGCATCTGTGTTCCAGAGAGGTGAGAGTTTAACCTTCAGTGAAACTTGCAGAAATGCTGATCAGAGTTATTTTCCTGTTACTAAGGAATTAGGTAGTATGGTCCACACTTCGAACACCAGACTCACAGTGCTAATCTACCCGAGCAGGCATGCCCAGACGCCTGCAATGGAGATGGAAACCGTCCTTTAGGATCCATTCTCCCTTTCATTTAGAAACAAAGTTCCCTGAAGTTTTAGCAAGATACACAATCTCCCGGGTGGAGACATGGTTCCCAGTCCTCCCAACAGCTGGATACAGCAATGCAACCGGGGTCATGCCAATGGGAGGCCAGGGAGGTGATGTGTGCCATATTCGGGGCCTGCCCTCAAGCAGCTGGGTTAAGGAGGCGCTCCATTCCCCCACCTTCCCCCTTTCCTCTGGGCTGGAACTAAGAGCGAGTGTGGGAGAGCCTGCCCTGATGACACAGAGGAGGACAGCGCCATGGGGACACAGGGTCACTTGGGAAGCAAACTAACCACCCACCCTGGGCTGCTATCTACCTCTGGACTGTGGCGGAACAGGGCAACAAATTTCTGAGCCCTAACTGAGGTGATCCTGCTTCATGTCACAAAGGATCTGAGGTTGTAGATAAGAAATACATATGGGAAAGAGGAAATATGAAATAACAAAAGAAAATTAAATTGGAATTGGAACTAAATTAGAATAAGAAGTCAAAACCAGGATGTGGGGAATGGAAGAGGAGATTAGATGCATAACATAAAATTCTCCATAAATTTAAGAGCTAGGCTCAAGAACTAGCTCTGAACTTCCTGGCCAAGATGAAGGGTATATTGTTTTAAGATACCTTTCAATGATATACCCTTGAGGAAAAAACAAGCAAATAATACATACAAGTGAAAAAAAAAAAAGAATACTTTGACCAGAATGTACCAGAAGTTCCTATTCTACACTGCTTGCTCCCTGGATTGATACAGGAGAGAAACCTTGGTGTCTATGTCAGTCTCTGCATTCATAACTAGTTTACTCTAAGAGGCAGACTGCGAATATGAAGTTCTTCCTAAAGGAACACACAGTACAACTCAAAGAAGAGCCATGCCACGTGGCACTTTACGAAGACCTGAAAACCAGTTCTCCAGGTGCTCCCGGCCTCTCAGATATTGTCAGCAGGAGGTAGACAGGGTCCCACCCTCACTTGTTCCCTTGCTCCTTACGCTTTGGCTGCATCCTTACCTCTTCTGAACCTCCAGGAAGAAAGAGTCAGTCCTCTTCATCTGCAGTTCGTATATGGCCCGGAGGATGTGCAGAGGGGCGTTGAGGGCATCATGAGCCATCTAGAGGCCACGAGGAAGAAGCAGAGGAGAGAAAATTTGAAGTGTTTCAACACATTACTGATAACCTGAATTCAAAAGTGATAAAACAATTATTTTCTACAGTTACTACAAGTTATAATCTAAGAACATCACATCACTTAAGAACATCACACTTCATGCATATAAGATTATAAGCTCCAAAATAGGGATTATAAAATCTGCATCACTATTATAAATTCAAAGGAAAATCTCCTAGTTCTGAAGTCCATGTTTTTGGTAGTTTACTTTTGTTTGTGCCATAGTTATCTGTGATTGTGCACTGCATTTGTTAAAGATTATATAGATGAGGGGGTACAGTATGTTATTTTATTTATTTTTTCAGCATGTTATTTTAAAAAAGGAAGAACAAAAAAGCAAATAAAGATGATAATCAGAAAAAAGTTATAACAACAAAATGTAATGCTGTGCTGCTAAGTTGCTTCAGTCGTGTCCAACTCTGTGCAACCCCATAGACAGTAGCCCACCAGGCTCCGCCATCCCTGGGATTCTCCAGGCAAGAACACTGGAGTGGGTTGCCATTTCCTTCTCTAATGTATGAAAACGAAAAGTGAAAGTGAAGTCACTGAGTCGTGTCCAACTCTCAGCGACCCCATGGACTGCAGCCCACCAGGCTCCTCTGTCCATGGGATTTTCCAGGCAAGAGTACTGGAGTGGGGTGCCACTGCCTTCTCCAAATGTAATGCTAGTAGTCAATAATTACTCACCAAATGGTATTTATTCATTGCTAGCTTTCCTGCAGTAGCTGCCTACCCTCAAGTATGACGACTGGCACATAAATCTAAGTACTAGACTTTCTTTTGATGTTTTTGAAAAGCTGTATTTGCTTTTCTTACATCCGCCCCATAGTTTACTCTTAACATAGTTAGAGCCTTTGAAGTCCAAGCCTCTGCCCATTTTCACATCATGTTGAGGAAGAGTGGATTATCTGGGGAAAGTAAGGATGTACTTGAGAAATTATGAGGACAGATTGTCACTGGGGGCTTATGGATGGGCCTGACATTACATGCCAAACTTTACATATAAGTATTTGCACATGTAGTTTATGGGAGAAATGATCTAAAGTTTTTGGGTCCACAACTCCCAAACATTAAGAACTACTGTTGAAAGGGCTTTCCCCTCCTTCCAGGTCAGTTCCGTACAATATAGACTGAGTTTCCCAGAAGTGCATTCACAGGACATCAGCCTGAAGCATTTCCACGTGGAGGCTAAAATTCAGTCCAAGCCAAAGAGAATCCATTCCTGAGTCCCTTCTTCACACCACACCATCACCTAGGAACATACCAAGAAACATATCCTGGTGGGCTCATCCAGGCTCTCAAGAGGGTCTAGCTTTTTCTGCTCTTGGTCACCAGGGCTACTGGCCAACCGTTCCACCTCCTCCTCCTGGTCCCCTCGCTCATCCAGCTCCAGCTCTCCATGCTCAGCCAAGTGCTGATCTCCTTTTTTGAGGAGTACAGCATGATGGACAAAATCTAGATAGAACAAAAATCAGGCAGGGCAGGCAGGAACTTGAGTGTTTAGTGTGTGAGATGACCTTTAACCCTCAAAAGGTAGAAAATACTTGACTTGACTCTTTAAAAAGACATCAGAATTTACAGAAAGAGTGTAAAATTAGGACTTCCTGGTGGTACAGTGGATAGGAATCTGCCTGCCAATGCAGGGGAGAAAGGTTCGACTCCTGGTCCGGGAAGATCCCACATGCTGCAGAGCAACTAAGCCTGTGCACCACCACTACAGAGCCCGCGCACCTACAGCCCGCGCTCCGCAAACAGAGAAGCTGGGGCAACGAGAAGCCTGCGCACCCAACAAAGAGTAGCCCCCCTCACCACAACGAGAAAAGCCCGAGCACAGCCACAAAGACCCCCCACACCCCAAAAAAGTAATTTTAAAAATGCATTAATTAGTGGATATGGAAGCATGTTCAACTGTCCTTACAACCAAAGACATGCTAACTAAAACTGCAAGGGACCTTTTTGTTAATTAACTTTGCCACTGACAGCATAAGTTGGTATCATTCTTTTAGAATGCATTTTGGTGAACTATAAAGACCTATACAAATGTTCATAACTTTTGATTCTGCAACTCATCTTTTAGGAATAATGTAAAATCTGTAAAAAGTTATACTCATGATATAGTCAATGAAGCATTTATTAATGGCCAAAACTGAAATCCAACTTTATGGATCATATGCAGCTGTTAAAAATGGTGGTTGTGAAAACCACCCAACAACTTAGAAAAATGGCCATCACAAGACTTCAATTTATTTCAGTAACGTGCTCCACTATACAATCCAAATCTATGTACGCAATACGGACAAAGAAGGAAAAAAATCAGAAAAGGGAACTACATGAAATACTAATAGTAGATGTGCCGGGGGTGGGGGGGTAGTGAAATTTGGAGTTTTTCTTTCTTTTCTACTTTTCAAATTTTCTGCACATAAAAAAGTGTAATTTTTGAATGCAAAAAATTTTAACTACAAATTTTTTCTATTTTAATTTAGTATTTTTTCTATTTTTGCTCTATTTCCTAAACACCAAGAGTGCAAATGCTCACCAGGTTATCCCTGAATATGTTTCAGCACATTTTCCCAAAATCTAGTCAAATCCTCCTGTGACAACTAAGAGCTGTTTCCTGGACTTCAGGCCTCTGTGTAACTGAGAATGGTCAGCCGAGCACCTCTCGTACAGCAGCAGCCTTCCCTGCCCTGAGGCTGGCACTTGGCACAGAAATACCCCAGGGAACCACAGTAATTCCACTAAGAAAAATCTAAGGCTTATGGGGAAAAGCAATAAAATGAATATTATCAACTGAAATCCTACATAAAATAAACATAAGTGGAGGACAAATTTAAAAACTGATTTTAGCTTAAAGGAACTTTAAGGGGAAATAATAATTCAAGGGCAGATTTATTACCATGATATAATGGTCAACCGTGTGTTTCCACAAATTACTTCTCTTCCAATATTCTTTGGACAAACATCAAACTCATTTTCCCTGACAGGGGAGGACAGGTGTCGTAATCTCTATTTCCAAAAGGGAAGACAAATGCAAGACACTGTTTTAACAACTGCACCGGATGAGAGTGCACGGGGCAGAACCAGCTGTGACTGACTGGCTGTTCTAACTCCCAGGCCTGTAAATCTGCAGCTGGAAGCGGTAGCAGGAGTCACCCTCGTCCCTTACTTCCAGGTCCCGGAGGAGCCATGTTTTACTGAAGCCAGTCCCTTTGCTGCACTTTTTCACCAGCAGCTTCAGCAAATCTGTCTGCAGGAAGGTAGCGTGCGTCTCTTCAAAACCATGAACCTGCCAAACAGGAAAAGAATGATTTGCAATTGCCTCAGAGTGAAGAAAGTCAAGGGTCACTAAGGGAGAAGCAGGCCCCTATCGGAGCCCAGTCTCAGCTCTTGGCCCCAGCCCACCTTCTGGTGAAGATTCCAGAGTCAGCAGGAAAGATGAAACTCTGAACCTGAACATAACCTAAATCTGTCCACTCTCTAATTCATTCACTTGACAAGTATTTCTGAAGCCTCGTACATTGTACGTGCTGAGTCCTATGCTAAGAACAGAGGTTTTATGTCCCTCTCCTGCTCTCTGTCTCCCCAAAGATACCCACTGTCCTGCAGATTGAAGCCTGAGTCCCTGTTCATGGCTGACAAGGCCCCTGCAGGCTCCCTGCCTGCCTCTGTGTCTCCTCTCCTCCTTAGCACTGTTCTGAAGCCCTGAAATGTTCCTTCTGCTCCCTGACAACCAGGCCTGCTCCTGCACCTGGAGTTTGCTCTCTCCCAGCATGCAATACTCTGCCCAGACTCCTTATCTACCACCTCAGATTTCACCTCTTCAGGAAGGCTCTTTCTGACTCCTGTGGTTTTCCTTGCAGGCTCCTTGGTGTCTCCCTCACAGTTAAGGCTGCAAGCTCCATGACAGCAGGGACCTTCTTTCTAGTTCAACACTACGTAATCAGTTCCATCTGGCACCTGGCGCTCAACAAATATTTACAGAATCAAGGATCCAAAGGCATAAATGGTCTCTGCCCTCAGGGAGTTTATTTCCCCAAACCTACTATAATGCAAAATCACTAACACAATAGATTGTGATAAATTCCATGAAGTCAACAAACAGCAGATGTGTGGTCTCAAGCCTAAAACTATAAATTCTCAGGGATGGGCCAGAGCTGAAATGCCACCTAGACCAGTCTCCCTGTGGTGCTTGAGTCCTTTCATGTCCTCTTTGCCAGTGCTGCCCAACTCAGAGAACTCAGAAGCCTTCCAGAGGAAATCCTTCTTTGGCTAGTTCTGTTGGGAAGGTCATCCTTAAACTGATCTCTCCATCGCTCCCGATGCCCCTCAAGTAGTAGAAGAATCATGTTCCCCACAAGTCAAGGCTTCCCATCTTCATGTCAGTTACTGCCCAGCTCTTCAATTTGCCTGCCTTCTCTCACCCTAAATGCCAAAGTGAAGTGAAGTCGCTCAGTCGTGTCCAACTCTTTGCGACCCATGGACTGTAGCCTACCAGGCTTCTCCGTCCATGGGATCCTCCAGGCAAGAATACTGGAGTGGGTTTCCATTTCCTTCTCCAGGAGATCTTCCCAACCCAGGGATTGAACCCGGGTCTCCTGCATTGTAGGCAGACGCTTTACCGTCTGAGCCACCAGAGAAGTCAAACTAATTATCGGCCAACGTGGGGTGTGAACCCATGACCCTGAGATTAAGAGTCTTGTGCTCTACCGACTGAGCTAGCTGGGCTACAGATAGATGCAAGTAAAAGTCCCTCAGTCGTGTCCAACTCTTTGCGACCCCATGGGCCATTCAGTCCATGGAATTCTCCAGGCCAGAATACTGGAGTGGGTAGCCTTTTCCTTCTCCAGGGGATCTTCCCAACCCAGGGATCGAACCCAGGCCTCTCTCATTGCAGGCGGATTCTTTACTAGCTGAACTACTGCTTAAAGATCCCATAAGATGTTAGTCCCTTTTTTTCTCCCTATGATGAACCAGAGGGAGCTGTGGTTCAGAGGGAAGTGAGAAACTGTTGTCAATTTTTCTTTTCATCTTCCAAGGTTATGTGCCCATAAGGTAGTCGTACCTGGTTCCATGAGGCAGGACTGAAAAATTACAGAGAACCAACTACTGGGAAAATTCTGTTTCTTCCTTAATGATATCCTTGTGCAAGGCCTCAATCATTTCTAAAAATAATCAAGATCCTATGATTAACTATTCATTGAAATCAGATGATACTTCCTTCTAGTTAATACCCTGCAGGTGTTAGATCACAGCCAGACTGATTAGCAAATGGAAGAAACTCAACATTACCTTTAGTGTTTTATATAATCCTTTGAGGGCCAGGGACAGGACCCAGGTTGCTTCCACTGCCTCGGGACAATGGCTGTCCATGCTGGTTTGCAGAAGGTGACTGGCAATAAAGGCAAAGTGCTGAGAGTATTGGCTTAGCTGGGCCTGGGAGTCACTGCCTTCCTGTCCTCCTCCTTTCTGGACCAGTTGGTAGTCCTTCACTAAAGGATAAGAGAAAAATCTTAAATGTAGCCAGAGAAAAGAGACACATTTTGTTTATTAATATTTTGGCTATACCGTTTATCCTAGTTCTCTGACCAGGGATTGAACCCAAGTCCACGGTAGGGAAAGCCCCAAGTCCCAACCACTGGATCACCAGGGAATTCCCCGAGAGACACATTTTGAAGAGTAACAGAGAATTATGGCTGACTTCACAGCAGAAACTATGAAAACCAGAAGAAAATGGATCAATATCTTTGAAATATGCTAAGAAAAAACTCTCAGCCCACAATTTTCTACCCAGCAAAACTGCCTCTCAAAGATGAAGTCAAATCACTGATTTAGACTTCCACCTTAAGAAACCAGAAAAAGAAAAAAAGAGCAAATTAAACTCAGAGCAGAAAGAAAGAAATAAATTAATAATGGAAAGATAGAAATTAATGGAACAGCAATCAGAAATAACACAGAAACATCAAAGAAACCAAAAGCCAGTCCTTGGAAAATATCAAATAAATTGATAAATCTCTGGCTAGGCAGTCTATGCAATGAAAAAGACAAGACACAAATTACCAAAATCAGGAATGAGGGAAGTCAGCTTATACTCCATGCTAGGTTCAGAGAAACTAAAGATGTACATTTTATAAGACCTAAATTTGTTTCATAAGTGAATGGAGATATATACCATGCTCCTGAATCAAAAGACTCAGTATATTTAAGACATCATTTCTCCCCAAATCAATCTACAGATTCAATGTTATGTCAATCAAAACCCTAGCAAGTTCTTTAATAGAAACTGATAAGCTGATTCCAAAATTTAAACAAAAAGACAAAGGAACTAGACTAGCCAAAACGATTCTGAAGAAGAATAACAAAGCTGGAGGACCTGATTTCTCTCTCAATACTCAGGAGAAATCTATAACACTTAAGGGCTTTCTTTCCTGGTGGCTCAGTGGTAAAGAACCCGCTTGCCAATGCAGGAGACTCAGATTCGATCCCTGGATCAGGAAGATCTCCTGGAGAAGGAAATGGCAACTACTCTAGTATTCTTGCCTGGGAAATCCTGTGGACAGAAGGAGCCTGGTGGGCTACAGTCCATGGGGGGTCACAAAAGAATCAGACTAAACAACAACAGTCAAGACAATACGGCATTCAAGTAAGGACAAATATACAATATATAGATTAATGGAACATAATAAAATCCATAAATAAACACCAAGATATGTGGGTCAATTAATTTTCACAAAGTTACCAAGATGATTCAATGGAGAAAGAATAGTCTGTTCAACAAATGGTCCTAGAACAGTGAGATTCACATGTAAAAAAATAAAATAAACCTTGACTTTTACAACAAACTGTATACAAAAATAGCATGCTGCTGCTGCTAAGTCGCTTCAGTCGTGTCCGACTCTGTGCGACCCCATAGACGGTAGCCCACCAGGCTCCCCCGTCCCTGGGATTCTCCAGGCAAGAACACTGGAGTGGGTTGCCATTTCCTTCTCCAATGCATGAAAGTGAAAAGTGAAAGTGAAGTCGCTAAGTCGTGTCCAACTCTTAGCGATCCCATGGACTGCAGCCTACCAGGCTCCTCCGCCCATGGGATTTTCCAGGCAAGAGTACTGGAGTGGGGTGCCATTGTCTTCTCCGATACAAAAATAGCATAGACAGTGCCTAATACTGAAGCTAAATGATAAAGCAGATTATTTCAAGAGCAGAAGAGGGTTCATAATAAGACACTCCAGATCATCTGGGATTTGGCAAGTTAAATCAAAAGGGCACTTTAATACTTTCACTGTCCTATTGATGAAGTTACTTTACATTCCTGTAGCCACCATATGTTCAAATTACCCACTAGAAAACAAATGATACTGGCAAATGGAAAAAGTAGATGTTCAGAACCAAAACATCTGGCCAATCCCGAAACAAGGAGTCATATATATAAAATAACAACATAGAAAGAACCTTCAAAGTGATCCCAATTCAACCACATCATTTCACAGATAAGGAAAAAGAAGTTACATGTCACTTCAGTTGTGTCCAACTCTTTGCAACCCTACAGGACTGTAGCCCACAAGGCTCCTCTGTCCAAGGGTTTCTCTAGGTAAGAATATTGGAGTGGGTTGGCATGCCCTCCTCCAGGAAGAAGAAATTCAGAGAGCTATAATTTGTTTTTTTTAAAAATCCATGTGCAGGGGCAAGAACAAAGATATTTTAACTGATTTTAGTGTATACAGAAAATTTGCTCTGATTCTTAGATAAAATCATTATGCTTGGGACCTGTTTTCCTCTTCCGGGTTTTGACATCGACAATCACAGCTCTGTTCTCAGTAAAGTGCTTCAAGATGATCACATTATGTGGTTCATTGGCATTATCCATATACACACAGCGGGTCCCCACACAGAGAACCTAAACACGACAGAGAAAGAAAAGGAAACTCAGCAGCATATAGAACACAGTCTCTTTCGCTTGTGCTGCTGACTTCAACAGGCAGTCAGGGTCAGGATTCTTCCCATCTGCAAGTCCAGGGTTGGCACAGGCCTGGCACAGAGCTGGTTTAAGTGCTTGCTGAATGAAGCCATGTTTTCACAGTCTTCATTGTTCCAACTAGTTGAAATTAGAAATGAGATCAAGCTGAAGGCCAAAGTGAAGAACAATCATACTTTGAAGTTCTCTGTAACTTATTAATAGGGTATTAGTTACCTATTATTCAAAGCCAACTACCGGCTAATAAAATGAGTCAGATGGCTAAACTGTTAAAAATGTAAGTGGAACAAACCATCCCCAAATCTTGAGAATATACCAGTACTGTAAAAGCAAATTATGTAAGGGAAGAAAAAACCCCGAAGGATATATGCTATAGGGGCTGTGATATGCCTGATGAAGACAGGAGGAGAGGACCAGGCCTTCAGAGAGGGGTACCTGGGGGAAGCCGACCAGCACCAGCAGTGTGAAGATGTTGGTGTGCTTCAGCTGGAAAGGCAGCTGCTTGATGCAGTGGTCTGTGAAGGTGGCAACGACATCTCGCCACAGAGGGGCGCTGTTGAGCGACCGCAGGATCTCCGCCATAGAACACGCCCAGCCAAGCCCACGCGGCTGGAAGGCAAGAGCGCCATCAGGTGGCGGTGCACAGGCTCCAAATGCAATGCACCAGCTCACCGCACTCCAAGGCAGACCCATAAACATGCCAACGGGCCGTTCACTGATTAGTTTAAAGACTACCACAATGATGCTTTTCAAAAATGATAAGTGGGGGGAAATAATCAAGATTTGTACTTATATACTCAGTCTATAGTTAAGGTTTTAAAAATCTCTATAAATGGTCACACATGTGCGCTTATGCACACTCATATGCATGCACAGAAAAGCAGCTTGGAAGGAAATATATTTTAAAAAGCACCAGGGAGTTCCCTGGTTGCCTAGTGGTTAGAATTCTGGGCTTTCACTACTGTGGCCTGGGTTCAATCCCTGGTCAGGGAACTGAGGCAAGGAGTGGTGAGGGGCAGGGATGGGTAGGGGGAATGAAATAGCACCAGACACATTGATAAGGTGCAAGGCATTGCTTTTATAATGAAAATAGATCTATTTTGTTCAACCTCAAAGTCTGTACCTATTACTCTCAGGAAAAAACAAACCAGAACATATATCACTGGAGAGCTGAATCAGCAGACAACCCAGGTGGCAACAGCTGTTCTAAGGGGGGTTTTAAGTACAGCTTTAGTATCAGTTGATAATGTTGCTAATAAAACTAATTCTATTCTCACAAAAGAGCCCTAGACAATACAGGGGCAAAGAAAGCACTGAAGCACACTGAAATTAATCAACAGCCAGATCAATGACCTAAAGAAATGAACACCAAGGAGGGATAGAGTGGGGGTGGCTACCTGTCCAGACACACAGCCCCCAGGCTAAAGAGCAGGTGGGTGGTCTTCCAGCCATCTGGCACGACTGAACTGTCCCCAGCTGCAAACAAGTTGTGTTTGGCTGAGAGGACCTTGGTCACAGCAGCATCTACCTCCGCTGGTAAAAGGCGGATGATTAACTGGCCGAGGAGACCCAGGGTGAGGTGGTAGGTTTCATTCAGGTGGCCTGCATTTGAGATGAGACCTGGAACATGAGTGGGAGCACGTGCTCCAGGTCTATCAGGGGGACTGTGGGATCCTGTCAAGAGAGGAGAAAAATCTGTTCAATAAGACATCTAGGTAACCACACCAACTAAACACTCCATTGTCTTCATGTATTATTTATAACTGGCCTGGTGCCAGGGGAATTATGCCGTGTCTTTCACAAATGGCTTAGGTACAACTGACTGTAAAATAAACATTCTCAGGCATCATCTTACAATCTGACTTCCAATTCATATTCTTACCCCAGGGATATACAGATGATCGCAATTAATATTTCAGTATATGGCTTTCCAAATATTTTTTTATGCATAACACTACCCTCTCATACACTCTTTCTCTCTTTTTATTTACTTTTCCTTTCTCTCTCTCTCTCTTTTTTAAATGTCATTTTGTCTCTTACCGAGTTTAAGGGAGGTAACATGGCTGCTAGTAATCCCAAAATCCTCTTCTGGGAGCACTCTGCAAACACCTGCTCAGGGCTTGGAATAACTGCCTTTTCCTCAATGGGCTTCTGAGAGGATGCTTCTGAATTTTCAGCATCTGAGTTGTAAAATAGCAAGCTATCAGATTTTGCCAGGTTCCATGCACGTAGGAAGAGGCAGGTAAATCACTGCACTGCCCTGTGCCACTACAGCATCAAGTCGAGACTTTAAAAACCTATTACTGAACAAGTCTTACTCAAGGAAGCCTGTCCCCATCACCCTGTTTTAATGTTGAGCCTACCCTCCCATTTCCCCAAACCCCTCTGCCCTCTCCATTCCCTGCTCTTTTGTGCTCATGGCATCTAATTACCTTTTAACACACCATATCCTTTTTTTACTGGTTGGTTGTTTGACTTCCCTTCTAGATTCTCCCCCTCCCCCCAGTAATGTATCACAAACACCTAGAAGTGTTTCCGGAGCACAGCAGCAACTCAATAAATCCCTGATGGCTAAAGCAACTGTACGTGACCAGGATGCTGATTCTCAGATGGGATCAGACAAGAGTGGGTTTTGATGACTGGATTGACATGGGAGTGTCAGACTGCTTCCTGAACTTAGAATCATGATCTGCAGAGATGAGCATCAGCCCCTTCTGGGACAGGGCAGGACGCTGGGTGCTCAGCCCTGCGTCTGTCACAGAACGGGCACCAGGGAAGGACCCTGCCTCCCCAAGCCACCCTAAGGAGGAGGCTGATGTTTGCTGCCAGTCTCCTCGGTCCACAGCACCTCCACCTCCTGGCCCTTCAATCGTCCTGCAATACAGCTCTGACCTCGCTGCCATTCCCAGCAGGCAGCCCAGGGCCTCCACTGCAGGGTGCAAGCACCCCTCCACTTCCCCATTTCAGGGATCCCACTCCCTCCTTGTCCTCCCTACACACCTGCCCCACAGACTTCTCCCTGGATTCCTTTGGGGGTTTCCTCTCTGGGGCTTTGCTCCTCTTGTCCTTCCTGCCCTGAGTGCCCCTCCCCCCAACAGATCCCAGCACTTCTGAGGTCACCTGCAGGCCTTCTTTACAAGGGCTTTATGTGGACACAACCTGTTCAAGCCAGATCCTCATCACTGCTACCACCTACTCAGGCCTCTCTTCTGGACAGAAGCACATCCCACCTCAAATTACAGTTACATGCACCCCTGTCTTAAACCCTCCTAGGCTGCAGGCCTCATGAAGGCAGGAGCTATGTGTCCATTTGTCTCACCTGGTCCCTGCTTCATCCCCAGAGTCTAGCACAGTGCTTGGCACACAGAAGGCACTCAGTAAATCAGGGAATAAACAAGATAGGAAATTAGATAAACAAGAGGAAGGAAGGATGACTTTCAAAGTGGTATCAGTAGTATCTGAGGCAGAACTGAGAAACCATGCACCCTTGGGTGCTAATCAGTTATAAATTGTGTGCAAGAGATAACTCAGAGATGGTATGTGTACATTTTAAGATGAATGAGATCAAGGTAATTGTCAGAGTTTTTACCTGTAAGTCCTGTAGGTGTGCAGGCATCTGCAGGTGAGTCTGAAATTTGAGTCAGGCAGGAAGGATCCTTCCTAATGATACATCTTCACTGGCCTTACTTCTCTGCTTGCAATCTAAAGGTCTGACTTGCTTAGGAGCATCTCTCTTCCCCTAAAAACAAATTGGAGAGTGAGTAAACTTTTATGTGAAAGAAATTTTTTTACATTCAGACAAATTAAAACATCACTAGCCAAGTTCTTCCCTGGTAGTCCAGTGGTTAAGAATCTGCCTTCCCGGGGCTTCCCTGGTAGTGCAGTGGTTAAGACTCCACACTCCCACATTTCCAGGGCAGGAGGCGTGGGTTTGATCCTTGGTCAGAGAAGCAGAATTCCACTCCCATGCAGCATAGCCAAAAAAAAAAAAAAAAAAACTGCCTTCCAAGGCAGGAGATACAGAAACTGCAACTTGCCACACAGAAGACTAGGAGAGAGAGCCAGGGGCAGGGTACCCTGTGTGCACACAGCTACTGATTCTAAGAAGACTCAAAAGGTATGGATACCTCAGGAATAAAAAGAATGCCCTGGGAGTTCCTTAGAAAAAGGCTGATTCCAATCCCTAGGCAGGGAAAGCCTAAGATAAGCCTGAAACCTCTTTTTGTATGAAAAATTAAAGAAGTGCTCAAAGAATAATCAAGACATAGCAAAAGACATAAAAGCCAGCTGGAAGGCGCTTCCACTGGCCAAACATGGGACAACTTGAGCATCAAAATCCATAATAAAAACTAAGATTTTAAGTCATTAAATTAAAAAATTCAAGTCTATTTTGATAAAAATAAGTGAATAAGTAGATACATAAGGAGTGCCGTGCTGATTGGTGGCACATTATAAGACGCTTGGGGCTCACAAGAAGATATGATTATTCTCAGGCTCAAAGGCGAAGAGAAGACTGCTGATTGACCCTGACTCTGCTGATAATGTTTTCCCTGTCCCACCACAATCTGTGGATGGGAAAAATGCTGCCTGGAGAAGGGGTTTTGTGGTCAAAACAGGCTTGAAGGTTATTATGTCGCCTGTCCTTGTGTTGGCTTTCTGGCTGAACGAAGCTAATGGAATTTTAAGCTTTTGCAATCTCTGCTTTTGTCCTCCTCTAAAAGATGACAGGATCCCACGGAACGATAAGCACCAATGGAGATCCTTCATGACAGAGACAGGGGACAGAAACAGCAGCAGCTCCTGAGGCAACGCTGGGGCACTGATGGCACCAACTCAGGCTCTGAAGGCAGCGTCATGGAAGCTCTGCTCTTGCACAAAACGACCTTCAGTGTCACCGTCGCAGGTTCCATCTGGACCCAGGAAGGCTTTTCTTCCACTTCAATAAGCACAGGTAAACTCTTATAAACTATGTAAACTATTTGGTAAGTACTAAGCACTTAGTATCACCCATTTGTTGACTGAATATAAAAGTAGTTTCACGTATACAGTGTTCACCACGGGCCAGGAAGAACCAGCCTCCTTAGGTGTGTAATCTTACTCAATCCTTATAAAAACCACAGGAGGCGGGGAACGGGAGTAGTTTACACCGATAGAGCTTACTGTGAGCGCTGCTTTAAGCACTCTGTGTATTTACTTGCTTTTGGCCGCACTGGGTCTCAGCTGCAGTACCCAGGGTCTCTGTTTCGGCATGCGGGCCTCTCTCAAGCTGTGGCACCGGGGCTCCAGAGCTCATGGCTTCTACAGCTGTGGTGTGAGGGCTTCTCTCTAGTTGTGGTGAACAGGCTCAGCTGTCCCATGGCACGTGGGATCCTAGTTCCCCAGCCGGGGACTGAAATCTGTGTCCCCTGCATTGGCAGGTGGCCACTGGACCACCAAAAACTCCCTTGAGGACTTTAGACATTAATTCAGTGTGTGTGATGCATGTAAATCCTCACAACAGCCCTAAGGAATAGCTACTATTATTCTCTCTTCATTTTACTGATGAGAAAACTGAAGAGATGTGGTGATGTGCCCAAAGTCAGATGAACAGGGACCCACACCCTGGCAAACTGGGCCACAAACCTGGACCCTTCACGTCGCTGCTGCGCTCCCTCCCGCGACAGCTCTGGGATCACCTGTGACTGTGCACAAGAAGGACTCTTACTACACCGCGGTACCCAGCAGGGCCTGCGTGGGCCGGCTCCATGGCAGCCGGCACAGCTTTCTTCTCTGGCTGCTCCTCTGACGTCTGGGTGGGCGCGGTGACTGGCAGGGCCTGGTTTTCTGGAGGAGAGCCACCATCTGGCAATACACCAAGCAGAGCTAGAGCTTTAAGTCCTAAACGTGGGAAGCAAAAAAGGATGGTTGAAAGTTTTATAAGAGGGTTATTCCCTGCAAATGCCATAAATCACTTTACTACCATATGCAAAGAGATGGCTGAGCTTTTCCACAAGCTGAACCAGAGTACTCAGTCCAGTCCCTCCACCCCCATCCCACACATCTACTCAGCTCCTGACTTCAGATACTAGAAGTTTCAATAGCGGGGGACACCTGTGCTTTATTAACAACAGAGGACAAAAGACACAAGAGGACTGCCTGTTTAGAAAATCAAAAACATGAAAAGTTTATAGAGCCCCACACAACTAGATTTTTAAGTTCTCCCTGGCAAACAGTTAATAAGACAGATCTGAAGGACCAGCGTCATCCACCGCTACTTCAGCCAAGTCTGACTCCCGCACGTTTACTAGAATGAGGAGTTGGTCTGTTATTCTGGAAGGAATTTAAATGTCTCAGGAATTTAACATTCACATCATTCTCCTCCTTGGAACCCCTCAGTAAAGTCAAGTCATCTAGATATTTTATTAATCACACTGATTTCATTATAAATAGCTCTCATTTAGAACACAGTTGTGTGGAAGTGGTTCTGTACTCCAGCTTTTTTTTTTTTTTAAAAGGCTGAATTCCTTTGGCAAAGTTAAGTCTGGTGTATTCAAATAGTTTATCCCCAGACATTAAGAGTTTTAATTATTCATTTTTTTTCTCACCTTCACGAAATATTTTAGAGAAACTAAATGCTCCTTTAATGCCAATGTTTCTCTCAAATGCATATGCAGATTTAAAATTAAGTTCCGGGGGGAACTCCTTGTTGGTCGAGTGGTTAAGACTCTGAGTTGCCAACAAAGGGGGTCAGGCTCAATCCCTGGTCAGGGAACTAGATCCCACATGCCGTGGGCGATGGCCAAAAGATTAAAAAAAAAATCAGTAACAATAAAAAAAAAAATTTTTAATTAAATAAATAAATAAAATTAAGTTCCACTCCATGGTGAGCATCTCTTGTGGAAAACTGGATTTTGACACCTCCACACTGAGCACTGTGTTTCACTTCTGCTGCGGCTGCTCCTTCATGAGCAGTTTAGGGCTGGTTTGGTTTCCAAGCCTAAGGATACCTACCTTTTCCCTGGTGAGCCTTCATCAGACAGTCCCCGACGAGCTGTAGGCACCGGCTCCGCAAGGTGGCGGCGCTGCTGCGGACCTGTGGGCCCAGCTTTCCGCCATCCACGTCCTCGGCGCTGGCCAGGTGGGCACTATAGAGAGCCAGGGCGGCGAAGAGCAGCCAGGAGTAGTTGTGGATGTAGGGCTGGATGAGCCTCTGCCGGTCACTGATCCGGATGGTCACCATTGGGTGGGCAGTGATGCTGTGGGTAGGCAAATGGCTGCAAAGGCGAGATATTTTTAAGGCCTGAAGGCCCTTCTGAGTGTCCGAAAAGGAGAATGGGACCTCAGGGGACCACATGCACGGTCACAGGTGGGCATCAGTTACCTCTAAGGCTGTTACTGAAAATTTAAAGATGTATTAGCCCTCTCTTCAGAAAAATTAACGAACACACACACTGCACAATCCATTTCCGGATTTTACAACGCCTGAAGACTGTCCATGGAAACCAAGTGAGGTAAGGCTTCCTTTTTGTGAAGCTTCACAGGGTACGCTTACACCATTTTGGTAATGTGAGGAAATGCCCATAATTTTTTGAGATGGATATGAAGTATGTAGGAAGGAAATGACTGAAGGTCTGGAATTTGCTTTAAAACACTTTTTAACAAAGCAGAAGAAAAACAAAAAATCGAAGCACACATAGCAAAATCTTTCTAATTGCTGAGTCTGGGTAAAGGGGACATGAAGATTCATTGTACTACTCTTTTTACTTGTGGATGTTTGAAATTTTTTGTAAAATTAAAAAAAAAAAAAGCAAATGAGTCCATGAAAAAAAGTTTGCTGGGCTGGAGGTCACGTGAGACATACCCATAGGAATATTTCTTGGCCGCGTAGCATCCATAGCACAGGTCAAAGTCATCACATATATTGCAGTGCATCCTCCGGCCTATGATCAACCCCTGGCAGTGGTCGCACGTGAACTCCATGTTGACCATCTCGTGGTCATCTCCGTGGCCCTCAGGCTTCACTCCACCTGGGGGAACAACAGCAGCGTGAGGCGGACCGGGCAAAGGGCTCTGAGAAGGGCTGGTTTCCAAACCCAAACCAAACCCAGAAGCAGAGTTGCTCCCAACAGATCGCTCAGGATGTCAGGGACCACAGGCATCTTTCAGAGACTGGTGCATTCTGCCCAGTGGCTCTCAGCATACAAATGATACTCTTGGCACAGAAACTTCTTAGCAGTGGTACCATGGGCTGACTTTCCTTTTCCAGTGCAATGTAGAGCCTGATCAAATAGATCACCAGTTCCCATTATGACTTCCATCTGGCAGCAAAAGTCCTCACACCAATTTGTAAGGCATCTTCCACGAACCCTCCCCAGACACATCTAAGCATCTATTGGTGTATTCTTGTTAATAAGCACTGAGAACTTATCAGGTATTTGCTTTTACCTTTTCATTCCCGAATCATAGATGAAAAGAGACTCCATAACCCCAGACCCACTGAGTGAGAAAGAATGTGAGTCACGAAAGAGACTGACAGCTCTGGTCTCCTTCTCACTTTGAGTCTGGTGGGTCTCCAAGCCCCATCACACACTCTGCTGAATGTTCCTCACCTCTGACCCACTTCTGTTCCCATGGCCAGAAACCTAGTGCAGGCACGAACCCCCTTGTCACTACTGTGATTTCCTAAAGGAAGCTCTTACATGGACAGAACCAGCTTCCTCTAGCATAGCTCTGGTCATGTTAATATCCTTCTGGCAAAACTTCCCCTTCTGTTTGTAGACTCATTCAGATTCTGAGACTAGCATCTCTGGATCCCATAACCTGAGCCCAACTTGTCTCAATCCATCACTCAGCTGTGGACACTGGTAAGTCCATTCAAACACACTGTAGAAGCTCACTCCTCTGGCCCTGGACTCGCTCAGTCTTCGGATGACACACTCTCCACTGTTAACTTTCTTTAAAGCCCAATTCATATCCCTAGGGGCTTTGCTCATAGCTCAGTTGGTAAAGATTTCACCTGCAGTACAGGAGACCCCGGTTCGATTCCTGGATTGGGAAGATTCACTGGAGAAGTGATAGGCTACCCACTCCAGTATTCTTGGGCTTCCTTGTAGCTCAGCTGGTAAAGAATCCACCTACAACGTTGGAGACCTGAGTTCGATCCTTGGGTTGGGAAGATACCCTGGAGAAGAGAAAGGCTACCCGCTCCAGTATTCTGGCCTGGAGAATTCTATCAACTATATAGTCCATGGCATCGCAAAGAGTTGGACACAAATGAGCAACTTTCACTTCACATCCCACCTCCTCCACCAGCTTTCCTTCAACAGCAGCCTTCCCTCCTTCTGAACTCTCCCAGAATAATATGCACTGCTCATCTGTAACTCAGCAGAGACACTCCTATCCTGGAATACACCTTGCATAAGCAGGTCCCATCTCCTGCCACAGCTGTAAATGCTTCTGGGACAGGGGCTGTATGTTATACAGCTAGGCAATATGCACACTAAAAGCACTTGGCCGCTTACTACTGTCAACCTGCTTTGCCTCAGCACCTGCGAGGTGAGAGGATTCAAGAATTTCTGAAGTTTGCTTGTGTGTATTTTACTTCTTGTAAACAGCCTGATTCAGAGGGCAAAATCATTTCCTGAAAACTCAACTGGATGGACATTCACTGGTGCTGAGAGTTTATCAAGTGTCTACACCCAGTGAGGTGGAAGGTGGAAGCTTGTCAGGTAACAGAGCTCTGGAGTTTGTCACTCAGCTTGGGGAAGTGAGGACATATTTGCCGACAAGACAGAGAACACTGCTAGGCAGTGTTTCACTGTACAGTAGAAAATTTAAAAATGACAAGATCACAGAAGATAGAAATGCTTCTTCCTTGTGGGGATGGCACACTCAGGCTGTGAACTTTACCTAGGAAGCAAGTCTTGCAGAGATCCATGTCGCTGCACTGCAGACAACGGTAGCGATGCCAGGGGGCGATCTCATCACACCCATCACAGGAGATGTCCACATTTAACAGGTCACAGTAGCGAGCAATAAACATGTGCATCTATAAGGTAAAATAAAACACAATCAACCAACAGACTTTTAATGTGGCCACTATTCATTCATCAATCCATCCTTCAACAGCTACTTAAAACACTCCAGGCATAGTACTAGGTGCTAGGATTGGGAGACTAAGGAGCTCAGTGTCTAGCTGGGAATTCCCTCAAACAAACAGATGACAGCATACAGTATGATGTATGGACAGCCAAATTCAGGAGGCTGAGAGAGCACGTGGAGGTTTCTCAAAAAGAATTAATTACTCAGGTGAGACCTGAGGGCCAAACAGGCATCAGCTGGGTGGAGATGAAGGTGATGAGCATATGGGATAAAAGCAATAGGAAGTTCTATGGGAGACCACAAAAGGATCAAGCTGGGGGCTTGTGCACTTGGAAATAATTCCGAATGTAGAGCACACTATGGAGCAGAGCTAACCTTATACAGTTAGAAAGGTTAAACTGCAAGAGGCTGGGATGGAAGAGCAGCATGATCGGATCTGAGCATTCTGAAAGCTCCTCTGGTCACTGAGAATGGATCAGAGTGGGCAAGACTGGAGCCACGGAGACTGACCCTGACAGCGGCTGTTAGAGCAACCCCCTGACTGCTGATAAGGGCAGGATTGGGCAGAAAGTGAGACAGTGAAAGGGGGGCAGATCTGAGTGGTATTAGGAGGCACAGGTGAGGAACCTTGGGGGCTGACTGGTTATGGGGGCCAGCGAAAGCAAAGGGTCAAGAACAACATCCAGATTTCTGGCTTGGGTACCTGGCTGGACAAGAGTCGAGTTCAGATACAGCAACACTGCAAGAGAAGCACTGTCTGCTGGCACTTTAGGAGAAAAATTTTCTGGGGAAGGACTAAGGGCCCCGTGTCATGAGCAAACAGTTTTATTGCAAGGTCCCTACAGGACGGTTTATCTTTATGGCCTGGAAATAAGGGACATAAATCACTGAGTCAGCATATAGCAGAACACAGCAAATATGCCAAGCCACCTTAGGACTACAGAATGGCTCCCAATAAGGTATTAACATACAAGAGAGAAAAATCACAAAGGCCAAGTTGGTGTGCTCGATCCAAGCACCACAGAGAAGCTACATGAGCTAGGTAACTGGCACATAGTAGGCATACAAGCTAAGAAAATGCATGCATCTGAGGCAGCAGGCACCTGGCGTAGTGTGGTAGTGACAGATAAAACCCCAGTGTGGAGATGGATGTGGCAGGCTGGCTGAGCCTGATGACGTGTGGGAATCAGGTAGCTGATTCTGCAGACATATGCGGCTTCCACACTCATCAGGCGACCTTCTGACTGAAACGCGCCTTCCCATGTTGCCTGCCTACAGGAAAAGCATGTACCAAGGACACCAGAGTCCAGGGCCTTCAACAATTCTGTTTCTCACTGTATATTAATAAACTGGCACCTAATTTTTTTACTTCAGCCTCATGAGCCAATTTCCTGTGAATCTAGTTCTAGGCAAGGGAGCCACTGCCCGAGTGTGGCCAAGTCAGGATTTAGGGCCTTTGGGTTAAAAGGCCAGGCTCAGTGGCAGCCACTCACTAGGGCACTGCCTGTCCCCGGAGCCCTCTCGGGAGAGAGCCTGCTGCACGCCCCGGTGCAGGCTTTCATCTCCAAACTCCCAGCACATCACTCCAGATTACCCTCGTTGAGAGATCTTACTTTCCTCTGCTTCTCTGGATCTTCCTGGGCTATTTTTTCATACCAGGCCTCAAACATGCCATCCTGACACTCATCCATCCATTCTGAATTCTGCTTGGCATCAGCAAGCTCATCTTCTTCACTCCATTGGCTGAAAAAAGGACAAAACAGAGAAAAGCATGCCTCTGCCAATAATTAAGGCAAGTGCAGGTTAGCAGACTCTGTCCTACTGGTCTAGTACCTGAGGCTCTTAGAGACTTCTGAGGGCAAGAGGGCAATCCGGTTTTCAAAGCTCCAAAGCTGCCAAATGTTTGATAGATACATACCAATAATAAAGGGGGGAGGCCCTTCCAGAGCCTGCTACAATGGGTGAGGAATTGGAGCTTGAAAGGTTGTACCTACATGGCAAAAACCCACTCAACAACCATTTGTGGTGAACCTACGATGTGCCAGGCACCAAAAAACTGGTCTGAACTGGACATGCTCAGCACATCCGAGTAGCAGCAGCATGAGAAGGGAGTAAGGAGACCCAGGGTCTCAGCTCGCTCATGGGCTGCTGTAAGACCCGGACACGGCACTCGGCCCTGGCCCCCAGTTTCCTGGCTCGCTCACGGGCTGTTGTAAGACCCGGACGCGGCACTCGGCCCTGGCCCCCAGTTTCCTGGCTCGCTCACGGGCTGCTGTAAGACCCGGACATGGCACTTGGCCCTGGCCCCCAATTTCCTGGCTCGCTCACGGGCTGCTATAAGACCTGGACATGGCACTCGGCCCTGGTTCTCAGTTTCCTCATGTTTAACAAATAATCTCAGAGATTCCTCTTACATGCAAAAGTATAGATTTCCATAATTTCAGTCAATAGCTTGTTTCAGCAACTGGAATTTTAAATATAAAAGTATTTGCTCGACAGCAAATGCAAAGCATCTACCAGCTGACACAGACACACCCGTTCGCTGGCATATTCCAACTAACCGATTTCGGGGCTACTCACACTGAGTGTTGGGCCAGGGCTGTGGGAATTGGTGGGGAAGGTGCAGTCCCTGCTCTCAAGGACTGGCTCATGGAGCAGCAGGTGAAGCTTGAAACAAGGAGCAGACTGATAGCTTAAAGCTGACCACCCACCCCTTCCTCCTATTGTGGGTCCCCTCCCTCTGCCAAGAGCGCCCTCTGATAGCGGGGCAATGGCTAAGTTTGGTAAATGAGGAGATCACTTATATTCTATCTCCTTTTTCCTACTTCTGAGAGAGGGAAAATAGGTGTTGACTCAGATCATTCATTTCCTCCTAATTCTCCCCTCTTGCTCTTCTTTTCCTCTTTCTCCAGACATGTGTGATTAATGTGTAAGTGGAGTTGAGTAAGGTGGAAAGACGTTCATTAGATGTGGAAAAGAGGAACTTCCCTGGCGGTCCAGTGGTTAAGAATTCGCCTTCCAAAGCAGGGGATGCAGGTTCGATCCCTGGTTGCGAAACTAAGATCCCACAACCCACAGGGCAACTAAGCCCACAAGCTGAAACCAGAGAAGCCCGTGTGCCACGACAGATCCTGCCTGCTTCAAAGGAGACCCCGTGTGCTGCAACTAAGACCCGATACAGTTAAATAAATATTTTAAAAAATAATAAAAATATAAAAGAATAAGTGGAAAGGAAGAAAAAAAACACCTTTGTTACTATTTTTTCCCCTTATACCTTAAGTTCTTACAATGTACAAGAGGTTATAGTGGCTGGAAATCACACACACAGAACAAAAAACTACAGAAAAGGATTCTTCAATTCAACAAGCTCTATGAGGGTCTCCACAAACAAGGAGGTTCCTCATGCTGAGTTCACAGCACCACTGCTACCAACTTATACACACCACCATGCCCCAGATACCATGTGGAACACTGAGGAGAACTCATTCATTCTTCACAGCAATCCTATAAGGTAGATACTGTGATTACCTCCAGTTCTAAAGATGAGGAAACTGAGGTACAAAGGAGTTTAAACAGTTGTTCGAGGCCATCCAGTAAGGGCATGGCACTGCCAGGATACCCCTCAGAGAGCCTAGCTCCAGGCCTGAACTCCAACCCCTGTGCTGTCGCTGCGACCCCTGAACTCCACGAGCGCCTGAAGAGACTGCAGGCTGCAGATTGTGTCCTTACCTGATCACACTGTCATGGGCACTTATGTTTTCTTGTGACATTTTCATGAGGAGATCTGGTAACTGAATGTCACAAAGAAGGTGAGATCGCTGGGTTCCCAGCCCATGTCCAGAAGGTGCAGCAGGGCTGTCTGGACGCAGGACAGGGCAGGCAGCAAGGACCTGAAGAGGCCATGAAGGTGAAAGTTACCAAAGCTGCCCATCACCCACAGGATGACAGAAACAGTGGGAGTCAGAGACGGGGTATGTCTGTCAGTGGAAAGCCGAAGGGAACCCCAGACTGCTGGTTTGGGTTCCTTACGATATCTTTCCAAATTTCTCAGACCCCATACAAACCCTCTTCAAAGAACATCTTAAGCAAAAGAGTTCTGAAAGCATCAAGTAGCAAGGTTTCCACCCTGTCAGGACTACCACAAGAGACATTTTATAGGAAAGGACTGAGTACTCTGATCAACAGCAAGATCAGGGCCAGCCACAACAAGCCCAGGTCACGCCGCTCAGGCGTAGAGAAGACCATTTGATGATTTAAGGTTTATGTCTATACCACTTACTATGGAGGAGACTGGGGGATGGCTTTCAAGTTTTTAAAACTGAGATAACGGGTTACAGATTCTTAAATGAACCAAGACCCATCTGCTTTAAAAAACTGTATATACCATAGAGAAAAAAGGCTAGGAGAAAATATACTGATAAGTTAACATTAGCAACTAGCTCTAGATGGTAAGATTAGGGGTTATTTTTATTTTACTCTTTGTGCTTTTCTGTGTTTTCAACATTAGACATGCATTTCTTTAAAAGTCAGAAAAAACGGGAATGATTTTTCTCTAGAAATCATATTAAACTCTCTCATACCTGTCATTTTTGCTATTGAATCCTTTGACTGCTTTGACCAAAAACAGAACAAACTGATAGTAAGTGTCTCGAATTTCTTTGTGTAGATCTGCACCACAGCCTTCCAGGTGTCCAAAATAACTAGAAACAGAAGACATGACCAGTCACTTAATGGCCAAAACATTTACTTAATAATCATTATTCCTTACATGAAAAAGAGCGAAGAAGAAGCAAGCTAATGAAGTCGTGGAGAAACTTAAGTAATATAACAACTGCAGAAAGTAAGCAGACAAAACGGCAATGACTCATCTGCGTGTGTCAAGAAGGCCACCCACCAGGAGTATGGAGATGACTATTATTAATCTTTCCTTATTAATATAAAAACCACCCTTCCCACCACTACCAGAGTGCCTGGTACTATGTGAAGTATTCTTTACAAATGCAATCCTCTCCTCTTATCTCCATTTTCTTGACATATTTACTTGGGTGTGAAAGAAGCAGTTCAGGGCTTTCCAGGTGGCTGAGTGGTAAAGAACCTGCCTGCCAAAGCAGGAGACACGGGTTCGGTCCCTTGCACCTGGGACTTACTTGGTAAACTCTTTCTGGCAGGTGAGGAGTTCCAGCAGGAAGAGGATGTGAGGCGGGTGGAAGCAGTGGGGCTGCCCGAGGGACTCGGCGCAACGCTGGATGATCCTCAGCACCTCGAGGACGCTCCGGGCGTGGGCCTTCCTCAAGGAGAGGACCTTTACAACACTGGAGACAGAGCTCAAGTCAGGGACACCCACAACACTCGCAAGCTGGGGCAGAGAGAAAACAGACCCCCGCCCAGAGTTCTGAGGCCACATTAGTGAAAAGGAAATACTATTGTGAGCTATCTTGTCTGCTACTTTTAGTCATTACTCAGCAACATTACATATCACCTCACTGTCTGGAAGCCTAATGACTCACATTAAACAGTTAATTAATTAAAAAGGAACTTTGCCTTTGTGCTAAACAGGACTAACTTCAGACAGGAAATTAAAACATGCAACACTTCCAGAGGTGTAGGCTCACTGACAAGTAATGTCAGAAAACATCAAATTTTCTCCCAGGGTTAAAGTAAGACAGATTTATTTTGGCAGCTACCAAATGTTTCTTTTTTTAATCCAAATAGTATCTTACTGAGATATAATTTACATATAGCATAATGTACAAATCTCAAGTGAAAAAAATACCTCTTTTTTTAAAAAAAAAAAGCTTTTTTCTTGAAGATTCTAAGACAAATCTTGGTTTGTCCTCCAAGTAGTAGTATTTGCTCATTTTTATGAATAACATGAACTTTGAGTCTTTGATGAAACTGGACACCTGCAGGTGAAAAGAGAAGGTGCTCACCTCTCGTGGGAGAGTGACTGGTCTTTAATGAAGTCCATGAGGTCCTTCAGCACCGGGTACTTCTCTTTCACCGTGGGCGCCGGTCTGGCCTCCTCCATCGAGCGGAAGGAGAGCAGCCGGAGTCGCCCCCGGGTGAAGGGAGGCCGCCGGGTGGGAGTGGAAGGTGACGAGGGCTCCTCTGCTGGGACGGAGGACACCTCCAAGGCAGGAGGGCCACTGCTGGGGGGCAGCGTGGGCTGCACGTCTGGGCCGGGGCTCCGGTCTCCAGCAGTAGGGTGCGCTGCGCCGGTGGGCGAGGCCGAGGCTTGGAAATGCCCTTCCACCACAGAGCTTGTCCTCTGGCGCCTGTCCAGCGGCTGCAGGTGATCTGTGTCATCCACGGCCACCGACCTGTCACAGCTTTCTTTTGAACTGCCACCCGTGGGCAAAAATTTCAACAGTAGAAGACTCTTCTGATAACACTCTTTCGCTGAATGTGAAAAAAGCAAGGAGAATGAAAAAAAAAGTCCAAATGAAACTTGTTGCCTACTTTGGAACTGAAAATAATCTACTTAAAGTCTACAATTTAGGACAGGAAATACCTCCAATAATACAGGGATGTACACGTCTACCGAGAGAAGAGAATCATATTTTCTCTCATTATACACGTCAAAATCTAACACTATCAGCACACTTAAAGTTTTGTGTACATTTTCACACATATTAATATAATATAGAGAGAAGAGTATAAGGAGTCCTCCATGTATCCCTCACCTGATTTAACAGCTATCAATTCAAGGACAGTTTTTCCCAATACCACCACCCCCGCCCTCCCCCGACCTGACACAACCCCCTGGGTTATTTCCATGCAGATCCCAGGCATCACATTATTTCCTCTGCAAAATCTTCAATGTATTTCACTAAAAACAGTTTTAAGCAATAACATTACCAAGAAACGAAACTTTTTGAAAAACATAATGAGCTGTAGCTCAAAAAGCACTTGGTGCCTCCTGAGAGAGGTGTTTAAAAAAGGCTCCATGTGGCTCGTACTAATGAACAACTGGGCTTCCCTGGTGGCTCAGACGGTAAGGAATCTGCCTGCAATGAAGGAGCCCCCAGTTCGATCCCTGGGTTGGGAAGACCGGCTGGAGAAGAGAATGGCAACCCATTCCAGTATTCTCACCTGGAGAATTCCATGGACAGAGGAGTCTGGTGGGCTACAGTCCATGGAGTCTCAAAGAGTTGGACACAACTGAGCAACTAACGCACACACACAATGAACAATTAACAACTGACACTTCCCTATTTGTGACACATTTTTGGAAAAGACCTTTAGTGCCTGTGTTACCTTCTCTAGGTAAACACAGCTTCAAATAAACTAACCCAGATGAGTCGCTGGTTTCCTACGAAATGGGAACGGAAGGCCCAGAGATAGATGACAGCTGGAGCCAGCACTCACCCAGGCTCTCGGGGTTCGCCTCAGCAGCTTCTGGCCCGCGCTGTTCTTCTGCCTCACTCTCCAGGTTCATCAGGGACTTCTGCTTCATCTCTAACTGGGAGAGGGTTTGAGCCACATTGTTATGTTGCCCAGACAGGGCAGGAAGAGCAGCCACAGCAAACTATTAACACTTCAAAAGCACACAGTGTTGAGATCCCAGAGAACTTTATAGCCCTATGGTGAGGACACAGGACTGAACCGCTTTCATTTGTCCTAGAAATAATCCAGAATTTGAAGCTGCTTAAAGGTCTATCTGCAAAACTACCTCCTTTTCAACTATGTGTTATATGGGAGGGATTTGTAACCATGATCCTATTCTTTAAAAAAAATTCTAGAGTGCTGGAGATGGCCCTTACCTAAAGCTAAGCTACTAATAAAGAAGTGAGGTCTTGGTTAGGACTAGCCTTTAGGACACTGTGTTTCCACTGTAAGTGGTATGGGTTCGATCCCTGGTTGGAGAACTAAGATCCCACAAGCTGTGTGTGTGGCCAAAAATCACACATCCAGTTTGCAGCGGAGGTTGAATTAAAACTTGATCTCTATCCTGCTCTGAAGGTGAGGCTGCCTCTAAGTGATGCTAAGACTGCTGGGCAAAGAATGGTACTTGTAGTACCAGCAAAGGCAATGGTCACAGTGCGGGCCATGGTGCTGACAGCCCAGGCAGAAGAGCAATGATGTACGGAGACCAGGGTCTTAAGAGAAGGCTGGCATATTGTCCAGTCACTGGCAGTCTGTCCTGTGCTGAACCAGGAGCGTAGTCTACGATACGCTTTGTCCCAACTGCCAAACCCTTTTCACCTCGGCTGTCTGTGGGAGTTGACTTTATCAGACACACTCTTTAACTGCGTGAGGAGAAGGGGATGAGATGGTTGGATGACATCACTGACTCAATGAACATGAGTTTGAGCAAAATCCGTGAGAGAGTTAAGGACAGAGAAGCCTAGTGGGCTGCAGTCCATGCGATTGCAAAGAGCTGGACATGACTGAATGACTGAACAACAACTGCCTTGGTTTCTCTGTCAATATGCTGTCAGACACTGATTCTCTTCCCACCATTCTGATGATGATATCTTTAAGTTTCTTTTGAAAGATTCTGTTCATCCAGGTCTCCACCCATCTATCTAGTCTACACTGAGCACCAACTATGTTCTCATCATTGGGGACTTTGTCCAAGGCTGTCTGTTCCTAGAAAAATGCAAATATATATTTTTAAAACTATTACCAATGATTTGAAGTCATTCTTACCTCTGCCTTGAGATGTACATTCTTTCATATTTATTAAATTCTCCAGCTAGATATCTTAGATAACCTTGGTGTCCTTATACTTAACATGTCCCAAACTGAACTTAGCTCCCCACTCCCAGATCCAAGACCATCCTTCCTACTCTGGTTAATACTTTTCCCACTCACCAAGTCACCCCCACCAGGAAACAAGAACACTCCTAAATTCTATCTGCCTTTTCACCATACTCGTCAATCACACAGTCTAATTATCTTACCTCCCAGTAGCAGAAGCCATCCTCATTTAATTATCACAACTAGTCTCCTGCATTCAAGCTTTTTCTTTTCTTTTTTTATTTCTTGGCCTCACAGCATGTGGGACCCTAGTCCCCCAACCAGGGATTGAACCCATGTCCCTTGCAATGGAAGCACAGAGTCTAACCTGCTGGACCACCAGGGAAGTCCCCTCTCGCTTTCAATCTTATTATCCACCCTCTACTCATTTTAAGATTGCTTTCTCAATTATTGTACAATATTTAAGATGGTTATAAATATATATAAATAATACTACCTACTCATCTCCACACCTAAGAAATAAAAAGAATTCTCCTTTACTTGTTGTTTATCATTTCTAGGCATTTGTGTAATTTTACTATGTATTTATGTATAGGACAGAGAGATCTGGCTTATGTTTATTTGAGGAAGACCCTACCTACGCCTTCTGCAGCTGGCTATGCTCTGCTCATCATCACACTGTGAGCACCATCCCTGCTAATAAAGGCAGCTCTGCTTCATTTCCTTTCCCTGTAATATAGTACGGTATGGTGATATAATATCCCCTACGAATGGCTGTCTTGCTCTCCCAAGCTTATTGCTGTCACAAAGAACGCTGCAGAATCACTCTTCCAAAATGCAGAAGGCCCTCTCCTTTGAGAAAGGCCTCCTCTCTGCCTAAAACCATCATTGGTTGCCCAGAATCTAACACATGCTTTTTCTCCTTGTCTACCAGGTTAGGTTCCACCAAGCAGCCTTTGGGTTACAGAAGAAGGCAAGTAAGGGGGGCTCAACTGACTCCTGTGTACTCTGACAATCTAACTTCACCAAATTATGATTTCAAGGGTCCTAAATTATCTTTTATCCTTTATCCGTTTGCATCACTGAACTTTAGTTCTGAAAAACAGTCCTAAAGTTATATTCTTGAGAAGAGAGCTACTTACCTTAATTCAAAGATATGGTAGAAAAACTCAAAATATATAAAAATCGCAAAAGAACATCTTACCATCCATATTCGAATTCCATCAGCCAGGAATACACCTGTGCAAACTCCTCACTCAAGGCTGTCTTGCCCCCGCTGTGTACTGGGGAAAGGAGAGGTTACATTCAGTTAACACAATTCACTACTGGAACATTAAGCCCAAAGTCACTTCCCAATCTCTGCACAGAAAACCTCTTCCCCTGACACTTGCACACTGTCTGTGATAAGAGAGGACTTGGGGGGAAAACCATCGGTAAACTACAAACACCTGTAATGGGTTCTCTATGTTACTTCAAACTAACTTTTTTTCAAATGAACAGCATCTGAAATGGATATACTATTAAGGTAAAATATAAAAAATAGTAAAAGCAAAATAAAAATTATTAAAAGCAAGAAATAATTATTAACTTGAAAAAAATTCAGGGTATATATGAAGTGAAAAAGGTTGGTTATGAAACAGTATATACAGAATTATATTATTTAAAAAGAGTATACAGGACTTCCCTGGTGGTGCGGTGGATAAGAATCTGTCTGCCAACTGAGGGGACATGGGTTTGATCCCTGGTCTGGGAAGATTCCACGTGGTGTGGAGCAACTAAGCCTGAGCCCATGCTCCAGAGCCTGTAAGCCACAAGTATTGAGCCCATGTGCTGCAACTACTGAAGATCACGAGCCCTAGAACCTGTGGCTCCACAAAAAGAGAAGCCACGGCAAAGAGAAACCCTTGCACCACAACTAAGAGCAGTCCCTGATCGCCACAACCAGAGAAAGCCCGCATGAAACAACGAAGATCCGGTGCAGGCAAACAGAATAAAATAAACAAATAATTTCAAAAATAAAGTAAAATGTACAGAGCATATACAGTAAAAACATGCTATGTACATACACGTATATATACATATAACTAAAAAGCCAGGTAGATACATAGAAAAATGACCAAAGAAAAATGTTCTTGAAGTGGTGAAATTACAGTCGATAATTACTTTAAGCTTTTCTGTACTTTGTAAGTTTCTACATGAATAGGTATTATTTTTATAATTACAAAAAAATTTTTTTAAGTTTTTTTTTTGTTTTGGTAATAAATCCTATGAAGCCTGTCCCTTCTCTTCATCTTAAAAGCAAAGGAGGGACTTCCCTGGTGGTCCAGTGGCTAAGACTCCATGCTCCCAATGCAGGGAGCCTAGGTTCGAGCCCTGATTGGGGAACTAGATCCCACATGCTGTAACTAAGAGTTTGCACGTTGCAACTGAAGATCCTGTATGCTGCAACTAAGACCTGGCGCAGCCAAATAAATAAATATTAAAACAAATAAACAGCAAATACGAGAACAGGGTGACACTCTGTTGACCCAATGTTGATGCAATGAATTTTCTGAATACCTAGAATGTGCCAGGTTCTACATCAGATACTGGGAATGCGATGTTGAGAAAAAAAAACATGGCCCCTGCCCTCAAACAGCTTACAGTCTAGTTGAAAAATTCCCATACATTTCTAACTCAAAAGGGTGACAATTTTTTAGACAAAGATAAGCAAGTTAGCGAGACAAGGACCACTCTCAAAGTAGATCAGTCTTGAAGAATCCACAAATAGTCCCTTAGAGGCAGGGACAGAAAGGATTGGGACCAATTGTGCTTCCTTCAAAGCAACAGTGGCAGGTATTCCAGAAACAACTTGTACACAGTGAAATACTTCTTGTTCCCACACTTGATTGTGTGTATCTCAACAGCAGATAGGTATGAACATGATTGGAAAAAGAGCTGGGGGATCTCTCCCCCAGCCGGAAACCTTCTGTATCTCAGCTTTTTACTCACAAGGCTTTTATCCTTCCACTGACAGCTTGCACAGGTAACAAAGATTGTCAAGCTCTCTTACTACAATTTGACTATGAGAACATATACTGAATTTTTTTTTCCCCAAAACCATGATGATGTCAGTTTACCCCCATCCCATCACAGAGATAACACTCTTCCGTGTGACAGCTGTTTCCTTAAGTCACTCATGCTTCAGTGTAATTTCATTTATTTGAGCAGCTTCTTAAAGGAAATATTAAGGTTTGAGCAAGTAATTGAGATGTTTTAGACCTCAGGAAATAAATCTGCAATGTGAGACACAAAGAACTAAGCAATAAAGGTAGCAGTGCTAATAATATCCTTAGTAGTAATAATAATAATTAGAACAATAATCAATTAACTACTTACTCTAAGGAAGGAAGGATTTGTTTCTGCTAATTTCATTGGCACCATGGAAAGAACAGACATCCTGCCAAAGTGCTTGTGACAGCCATACCCTGTCTTTACACTGGGTTTGAAATATCTTTCCCCTGAGAGATTATGAGTAGGGAGAGACCCTCCCTCTTTGTAGTTCCTGTTAAGGCTCTAGTCTATCCTTACTGTAAATACACAGAGATGGTATCCCTAGGGGATGTGAGGGAAAGAAATGGCAAGGAGCATGCTACTGACAAAGGAAGCTGAGCAGGGAATATGCTACCAAGAACCTGCAAGTCTAAAGATAAAGAGTTAATACCTGCATTTTTCCTCCTTGGTTAGTACACATTCAATTATCAAAACATCTTTGGTTTTGACTGGAATTTCTTAACATGTTAGAGCTTATCAACTCTAAACTTTACAGATAAGGATACTCGGGTGCAGAAAGGTTATCTGATTAATCTGAAGCTGCACAACTTCTAGTTTGTGAGCTGGAACTACAACCCAAGTTAAGTATTCTTTCCATTAAACTTCTCAGCAGTCTTCCATGAGAATTCCAGATAAAGATAAATTACCTGTTGATGAGGAAACCCAAGGCTACTTACTATATATTGCAATCTGCTGACTATAAATTGGTCACGAATCTCTTGATTGGCATAGTAGGAGTGACAAGATGAAGTCTATAGTTGTAGAAGGATGTTTATGTTCCAAAGTATTTTAAAACTTTCACTTAAGAAAAGCTTTCTTAAAACTTAGCAATTGGCCTTCAGATCAAAAATATTCCCTGTAGTATAAGTTACCATATTTTTGCAGCTTCTCATATAAGTCTGGAGTGCGATACACCAGAGCAGCAAAGGTGGCGTTCACAGCTTGATCAATAGTGGAACCAGCAACTATATCTGTCTTTGGGGCTGTTTTCTACATGCCTGTATGAATCCTTTGAAAAGTTCTGAATATGGCCCACAGAAGTTCTGGGCAGGATCTGACTGTGCAAAGTCAAGAAGAAATTGATGGCAGGGATCATCAGGGATGTTCTTAACCTGGGAACAACAAAACAAGAAATACCATCATGTTTAACATATTCATTAAAAAAAAAACTAAGTTTACTGAACAACTACTAGGCCAAAGCAGAAGTATAAAACACAGTGCATACTCTCAGGAAGTTTCAGTCTATTTGGGGGAGATCAGACAGACACACGGGTTATTAAAAAAAAAAAAAGTAAACATAAATAAAACGTTAAAATCATTTAAACTACCACTACCATAAAGCATAGAGATTATCGAGTGCCAAATGCCTAGAAGGGACACCAGTGCTGAGAATTCACAGGAGACAGCTCCTGGCAGGTTAAAGTAATTAAGAAAAGCCTTTTGGAGGGGATGGGCTTTGGTCTGGACCCTGAAGACTGGGCAGGTTTGGCCCTGAGGAACACAACCGTTAGCAGAAGTTAAGAGCCAGTGGGGAGACTGACCTGGCCTGAAGTCTCAGCTGGGGAGTGGTGGGAACTAGAGTCAGATAGGTAAGGTGAAAGGAGACTGTAGAGAGCCTTGACTGTCACACTGAGGAGTTTAGACTTCACCCTGTGGGCAACGGGGAGCCATTAATGGTGCTTGGCAGTGGAATGACAAGATAATGCAGTGATTTAACAAAAAACCAAACTTGGTAGGTACCAATGTAACAATGCAAGTGCAAGATGAGGGCCTGGATAAAGATGGAGACAGAGGAGAAGGAAAGAGATCTCAAGGAAGAATCCATAGGGCTTGCAGCTGACTGGAAGGAAAGCGGAGAGCAAGGTGGGGATAAAGGTGATGCTGGGTCGCAGCGGCTTATGCCTGGGAGAACAATAATGACAGTAACAGGAGCAAACAGTCTGGGGAGACATCCTGGTTTTACACGTCTGAGTTAAAGGGAGTGAGAACATTGAAATGGAAATACCAACAGGAAGATAGGCATATGTGACTGGAGCCTGGGAGAAGAACCAGGGCTGGAAACTCATTATTTAGGTTTTTTCCACACAGACGTGGCGACAGAAGAGGAGACAGGATAACATCTTGGTGGGTTGCAGGAAAGCAGAGAAAGCCTGAATGAAGCCCACTTTTTATAGAAGAAGGAAGAAGAGAGGTCAATAAAGGAGGCCGGGGGAGTAGAGACATGTAAGAGAAGACACTGGACTGCCATGGAATACAAGAAGAAAGGGTCTGAAGGAGCAGAGAAGTTAAGAAGAGTCCCTGGATCCAGCCACTAATTATTGAAGAACTGGGGTGGGGAAAGTGGGAAGAAGGGAGAAAAGTAGTAGAACTGAGAGAGGGGGACAGAGAGATGAAAAAGACATAGTGGGCAAGCTTGTTTAGTTTATAATATTATAAGCCTAAATAATGAGCTACTGCCCCATAGCGCACAAATAAGCATAGCATACACCATCTGTTCTTAAGTGTGACTCAGCAGGCACAGGAAATAAACTCAACTCATTTAAACAAGGCCATCAAGAGAGATTTACTGAGCACCTACTATATTACCACTGCAGAGTCTGTCAGTTGATACTTCTGAACACCCATTACCCTGGCCCCTGTGAGGACCCCAAATGAACAAGGGATAGTTTCTGCCCTCAAGGAGCTAATAGCTTCGTGGGGGGTGATAAGATACATACACAAATGTTTATAATTTAAAGTAACAAACATTAGTAAACATTTATCATTCCAAATACAAAGATAAGTGAAAAGTAAATACCTCCTTAATATCCTGGGGTGGGTGAGTGGGCCAGCTTGCTTCTAATCCCAACTCTGGATGTATTTGGTGCCTGAAGACAGGTTTCCACAAGGGAGAGTTTAGGACTAATGCCATTTTTGCCTGAGGTACTGCCATGTTACTGCCTAACTCTGCAAAGAGAAGAAGAAAGCTTATGAGAGTTCTATTTTTCCCTTAATATACTGAGAATCTTTGAACTGATGAAGGAAAGGCTGGAAAAAAAAAAAAACCTGGCTATTAAGACTTGCAGGGAATTACCCACAGGTAGCAGAACCTAACTGTGATCCTTCATAAATACATTCCCTGGTGAACTGAAACCATCAGGCAGTCCCCAAATGCTGCCATTCGGTATGACAGGTTCAGGTACAGATCCCTCTGAAATAACTAAGCCGTGAAGCAAACCAAAAACAGAATGTGGACCTTCTCTTGGGTATAACAGGAGACCACTTAGAAATGCCATGTTCATAATTTGTAAACTTAAACTTGTAAAAGGGCTTCCCTGACAGCTCAGTTAGTAAAGAATCTGCCTGCAATGCAGGAGATCCCAGTTCGATTCCTGGGTTGGGAAGATCCACTGGAGAAGGGACAGGCTACCCACACCACTATTCTTGGGTTTCCCCTGTGGCTCAGCTGGTAAAGATTCCGTCTGCAATGCAGAAGACCCAGGTTCAGAAGATCCCCTGGAGAAGGTAAAGGCTCCCCACTCTAGTACTCTGGCCTGGAGAATTCCATGGACTGCACAGTCCAAGGGGTCGCAAAGAGCATGACTGAGCAACTTCACTTTTACTTTCAAGCTTCTAAAAAGAATAATAGCAATAGAAAAATACCCACCATATAAGTGTTTATGAATAAACAAAGAAAAAAAGACTAGGTAGAAATAGATTAAAATGTTAATAATAGCTATGTCTGGGTATTAGGATTAAGAATGCCTTTCCCCCTTAGTCTTTTTCCATTATGCAATTTTTTCCATGACATTTTACTTTAAAAAGGAGAAAAACTCAAGGAATGATACATGAAAAAGATTACACTAGAAAGCTTCATTCTATTTGTTTCATTCATTCTTGGATGAATTTAACACATAAGTTGAAGAAATCACTTTAAGGTAAAATCCATGTTCACGTATTTACACATACTCACATAAATAGTCACATATTCAGTCACATTCTGAATTTCTACCTTCTCGTTGGAGGGTATCAAAACTTAACAAAAAAAATGAGGACAGTGCTGCCAAAACCGCCCCCTCCCTGACTTGTCCTCCATAGACAGGGAAAGCCCTGTGGCCCTGGTGATGTGCCCGTGTCTGAGTCAAGCAACTTGACGAAACTGGTGTCAAGGGGACATTTTACTTTGGTTGGCATTCAAGGAAACTGACAGTGAAGGCAATGGCAACCCACTCCAGTACTCTTGCCTGGAAAATCCCATGGACAGAGGAGCCTGGTAGGCTGCAGTCCATGGGTTCGCGAAGAGTCGGAACACGACTGAGCGTCTTCACTTTCACTTTTCACTTTCATGCACTGGGGAAGGAAATGGCAACCCACTCCAGTGTTCTTGCCTGGAGCATCCCAGGGACAGGGGAGCCTGGTGGGCTGCCATCTATGGGGTCACACAGAGTCGGGCACGACTGAAGTGACTTAGCAGCAGCAGCAAGGAAACTGAAAGGGAATTTTATCAGTCTCTTTGCTCTGCCATCACGTGGAGACAACTTAACAGGACGGGGGTACCACTTTGCTCTTCAGTGTGGCTGTAGCAAGGAGAGAAGGGACAGTTCGAGGACTTACGGTGCACAGACTTGAGTGCCATGCACTGGGAAGCAAGGCGTCCCATCAGCCGGGACACCAGGAGCTGTAAATCCAGCCCCCAAGACACAGCGACATCAGGCAGGCCGTAGGCAGTGACGGTAAATTTGTAGCCCCACTCATTGTTGCTGCTGTCGGAGTGGAAGAGAAACTGCAGCCGGGGACCAGCCTTAAAGGTCACTTTCTAGAGACAAACAAAGTCATGTGGTCAAACCAATTAGAGAAGGCAGCATTTCAGTAAAAAGTGTGTTCTTCTGGACTCAAAAAAGTCTAAATTTAAAACTGGCCTATATTCTCACCATTATGTCTTATCACCCCCTCTGAAAGTACTAAAGGAGAAATGAACAACGGAGTAATGAAACAGAAAATTCACCACTGCACCTTATGAAGAAGCAAAGTTGAAAATTGCTGGTCGGTTTCCTAAATCTCAGATGCCCATCTGCCCACCACCTACTCGGCCAAGACCATCCTGCCTGCTCCTCTGTTGCCAACCAAGACCACTGATAGTGAAGCAACACTTAGCTTCCCAGCCCCAGAGACCACGTGGCCCTAACTATGAGGGAATCCTGGCTTTCACCACCATGGGTGGGGCCTTCTTGGACCGATCGGCCCTTCTTACTAAGGATAACAATTTGCCATGTACTCTGGACTATGTGATACAAATCAGGGGTAGCAAATTGTTCCTATGAAGAACCAGAGAGCAAGTTATTAGACTTTCTGGGTCATAAAGTCTCTGGTGACTCAACCACTCTCCCGCTGTGCCCATGCAGCTACAGATGAAACATAAACAAATTGCCATGGCTGTACCCCCCAAAACATTAATCACAAAACAGGTGCTGAACTCTGATATGAACACTTCCTTTCACAAAAGTGTAATGTAACTGCTTCCCTTCAAGGACCATTATCTGTCATCCCCTGAGGCTGGTCACAGGAGGGCTGTTGCAGAAGCAGGCCTCCTTTGAGTCTCTGGAAACACCGCTCACCTTGGGCCACTTGTCAGTGCCAACTTTCGTGTCATAGCGTGTTTTCCCACCTCTGGCATCGGTAAATTCCAGATAATCATACCTGTGAAAGCACAACCTCTATCACTTTCCTGCTCTCATTTTTGATCCATTATTGCTTGGGGAGAAAAGAGCAGACGAGCTGTACCTTTTTTCAGTTTCACATCTCTCATCAAATTCCACCTCGAAATAGGTTGCCCCTGGGCTGACAAAGACAGACACTTCATGGCAGTTATTTTCATAGTTGTGGGCAGACTCCTTGGTCCATGTATGTAACACCACGGGGCGTTCCTGCTGCCAAGTCTCGACATCCAGCTAAGCAGACAAACGAGTCAAGAGAGGAGGATTTTTGTCACTCTACATCCATCCACACACAGGAAGCTGTGTCCTGCATCAGCGCCCCCGATGGCAGCCTTTGACACCCCCACACAAATCACCACATGGGCTAAAACCACACCTGACGTTCTCATCTATCCATATCACCAAGATACACTATACGTTCATTCAGCAGAGTAGACATGGGGTTGCTACTGCACTATAGTAACTCTGATTAGCTTTTATTTTTTAAATTATGACTATCTGTGAGAACTATTTCTTACAAACCAGTGCTAGTGTGAATTTCCAGTGGTTTAAAGATTTGACCCCCCTATCTGGGACATTGGCAAACCTGAGCCTATCCTGTCTTCTCCCTCCTTTTTTCAGTCTTTGCTTTTTTTTTCTTTAAAATGGGCTTTTAAATATATGCCCTTTGAATTCCCCAGAGTTGTGAGATCCAAATAAGACACTGAAAAAACTTTGAGTCCTGTCACATTGAGTAAGGAAGAAAATGCTTTTAAATAACAAACCCTCTAGTTTGCCTTCAACAACAGATCTTCCCTTCTGTATTTCAATCTGATTAATCATTTATATGGTTTTTATATAACATCATGTGTTACACAATGATGAAAGTAATCTATGTACAGCTTCCTTGGTGTCTCCTGTCTAATGCTGACCATGCCAAATCAACCCAGACTGGCAATTATCCTTGTTGGCAAAACCAACACTGATAAAGTTGATAAACACTGAAAAAATACTGGTAAGACAGAGGGAGCTCTTCTAGAGGCAACTTATTTGTGTAGACCTGTACTGAGTGGTATGTCTCATGACGCATGGGCACAGTGCTCCTGAGAGGGGCTACAAGGCATGTTCAAATGACAGCTCGAGGTACCTTGTTCACTCCTCCATCAGGGTCACTGCAGAGCTCCTTCAGCAGCTCTGTCAGGGCACTGAACTCTCTCAAGAGTGTGCAGTGTGAAATGTCCAGTGTGCAAAAGTCCAGCAGAAAGATCACCTGAAGGAAGATGAATGAAGCACTCAGAGTCGGCCTCAGAGTCAGCCAGGGATGCAGATGACCAACCCCCCTCCAGCCTCTTACAAACAGCTGCCGCTCTGTCTTACCAGCTGGCGAGCTGCCATCGAAAACACCGAGTTACATAATTTTTCTACTATGGTTTTCCCGCTATACGTGACAAAAGGGATTCCAAAATCACTCTCATGCGTGCCAGAAACTGCCCCACATCTGCCAAAACATAAGGAGAAGAGTTAATAGTTTCTATGGTAGAAATATCACTTGCTTGGTCACCATCAAGGACAAAGCTGGAGAGGGTCACAGGAGCTGTGGAGGGACTTCATCAGAAAGACCATGAGATCATCAGTGAAAGTGAAAGTCACTCAGTCGTGTCTGACTCTTTGCAATCCCATGGACTATATAGTCTATGGAATTCTCTAGGCCAGAATACTGGAGTGGGTAGCCTTTTCCTACTCCAGGGGATTTTCCCAACCCAGGGATCCAACCCAGATCTCCTGCATTTCAAGTGGATTCTTTACCAGCTGAGCCACCAGGGAAGTCCATGAGACTGTCAAGTGTCCTACAAGTGTTTTCCACTGGAAGGGAAAACCACTGTGAACCTCAGTAGAAGTTTACTCTTAAAAGTGAGGGATTTTTATTTTTTTTTTTGTCTTTGATACTTTTCAATGGGGTGGAGGTATGATTTTTATATAAAAGTACATGGCTGACCAAGCCAGTAGTTGGTCTGCCTTTCCCTTTGTTTACAAAGGGCCTGTCTCCAGGTATACCATTTGACAGGCCAAACTTGAAGAGTCAGGACTCAATACTGCAAGCATTTTTGACACAGCTCTGAGATCAGGTTTGATGGAACTGCTTTTTCCACATACAAATTCCCAGAACTTGTTGGGTTTCCTATAATTTTCTGGGGATTTATGGGACATGAATCTGAAAATTTTCAGCATCAGCAAGGATCACAGAAATGCTCACATATACCATAGATTTTGAAAGCTCAAGACTTCCTTTTTTGGATAACTTGATTAAAAGAGGGAAGACAGACTGTACTGAAGAGGATGGTACAGCAGTCATCTCAGAGTGTTGTGTGATTGCAGAGGAAATGTTTGGGCTGTGAAATGACTCAGCCCTTCAATAAACACACTTGGGCACACTACCACATTCAGAAAGGAAACTCAGAGCAAAAAACACGCTACAGAATTCCATTTTAAGGAAAAAAAAAAACAACAACCTGAAGATAGATCTGATTTGTAATAATGAAATGAAAACCACATACACTCTACAATATGCATGAAGTACTAAGATGAGCGCGCACACACAGAGTCAAACCCAAACACCTATCTGTTTTCATGGATTCTGTACTGACACTTACATCTGTCAGTGAGGTCGGCGGCAAGATCCTTGGCTCCAGAGTCCGTGCTCTTCAGCTGCAGGTAGCACCAGGAGAGCAGGCTGCCTTGGACAGACCAGAACAGGGAGGACAGCACAGAGCCCACCTCCCTTTGAGCTCCATCAACCATCAGCAGCTCACACTGCACAAGAGGAGACAAATGGAGAGTGTTTACAAGGTCACTTGCAGAACACAGCCGGGGCATTCTCTAAGAGAGCGGCTGTCAGAATGAAGAGATTTAGGCAAGTGGGGAATAGTTACGAGAGCGCTTTCAACCCCAAAGTGACTGAGAAAGACGGTAGTATGAAAACTCCTCTCTTGCCCTCTGGCTTTTCAGAGACTTTACAGATGGTTTCGACTCTGTGGGCCATCCCCTTCTGCCCCTTAGGAACCCTACACCCTAGTTATCTCACCTTTCTCTCTCTCTCTCTCTGTCTCTCCTCCTCTCTCTCATCTTCAAAAATTCCTTTTTTCTCTGGCTCCTTCCTCTGAGCCTTCAATCAAATCTCTCACATTTTAGATGGTCATGGACACATTGCTATATTTAAAACAGATAACCAACAAGGACCTACTATACAGCACATGGAACTTTGCTCAATGTTACGTGGCAACCTGGATGAGAGGGGAGTTTAGGGAGAACGGATGCATCCATGTGTATGGCTGAGTCCTTTTGCTGTTCACGTGAAACTATTCCCAGGCGGTGCTAGTGGTAAAGACCCCGCCTGCCAATGCAGGACACGTACGAGACACGGGTTCGATCTCTGAGTCGCGAAGATCCCCTGGAGAAGAAAATAGCAACCCACTCCAGTATTCTTGCCTGAGAATCCCATGGACAGAGCAGCCTGGTGGGCTCCGGTCCATATGGTTACAAAGAGTCGGACACAACTAAAGTGATCTAGCACACAGGAAACTATTACAACACTGTCAATCGGCTATATACCAATCCAAACTAAAAAATTAAAAAAGAAAACAACACCCATTTTACAAAATAATTCTTTATCCCTCTATGGATCTCTAACCATCATCTCACCTAACCTCTAGAGATAAATTCTTATATCTACAAAGCACAAAATATGTTATTTCCATGTAAATGCCCCAAACTGAAAACAACCCAACTATCCCTCCAAAATAAAGTGGATAAATAAATTATAGCAGATGCGTACGGGGAATATTGTGAACCAGTGAAGGGTGGGGGAGGAGGGCAAACTGTAGCACACACATCAATATGGATGAATCTCAAAATTGCTGAGCGAAAAAAAACTTGTCCCAGAAGACTGTACACCATATGATTCCATTAAAGCCCAAACCAAGCAGAACGAGCCTGCTACATAGGGATAACTAGAAACGAAAATAAGGGTATGATGACTATAAACTTCAAAATAGTGGTTCCCTCTGGTGAGGAAGAAGGAAGGGGAGCCATGGAAGGGCACAGCGGGTGAGAACAGACTTCAAAAATACTGGGAACATTCTGGTCCTTAAAATAGCCGTTTCTTTAAATTGTCCATCAATACACATTTTTTGGGTACATGTATTCCATTTGCAAGAGTTGCTCACACCTGCTGCCCTTGCCTTTCCCCTCCCTGTCATTCTATCCTTTCGGGCCCCACCACTCGCTGATACCGTTCCTCAAAGGCATTGGTCACTGCCCAGAGAAAGCCTCCCCATTCGACCTAATTCCTGAGGGCTCTGCTGACTACTGTCCTTCTTAAACTCTCTCCTCGCTCTGCTTCTGTCTCTCCTGAATTTCCTCCTGCCAGGCCTTCTTACTCTCGCGGCCACCCTATCCACGTAGATGCCCACAGGTGAAGAGAGGACACCGACATTCACGGCTTCAACCAGCATAGTTGGTTAATGATGGCAAATCTCCATTCCCAGCACTGACTCAGCTTGAGTGTTCAACCAGACTTTGTCACGTGAAGTCCTGCCAGACCACAAAGCCAACATGCTCAAAGTCTAGCTGTTAACACTCTCCTCTTCAAATTCTGGCTCCTCCCCATCTTGTCACTGGTCACACATGCTGTTCTAGCAGGAACACCCCTCCCTCTCTGCCTGGTCAGACACTACTGGTGGGCTCATGAGGAGCTCCAGTACCACCTCCTCTAAAAGGCCTTTCTCAAGCTTTTCCCCTTCATGTTAAAAAAGGAAAAAAAGGAAGAAAGTATTTTAAAAATCATTAGCACAGAAAAGAGATCATCTTTTCAGATTTTATCAGCCTGCAGATTTGCAAAGTAATCATAAATTTAAAAAAAAGTTATAAGTGATTTCCCACAGAATTCACACCACAAATACATGACTCTGTGCTAGGTTCACTGACACCAGGGCACTTGGTAAGTACCCATTCTTCTTCTTCAAAGGGAGTCTTCATGGGCACGTTTGGGTATTTATTGCTGGCCGACTGCCAAGAGGCACGGAAGCGTCCCCTCACTTGTTCGGGGCAAAACGTCCCCTTACTTGACTTGGAGCAAAGGCAGGCAGGGAAGCTCTGTGCTCACAGGCATGGAGTTACAGTCACACCAGAAACGAGGGCTAAAGCGGAAGGAGCCATGACTGCTCCCCATCTCCTAAAGAAGCCGAGGAATGGAGCGGCACTGGTTACCTCTCGAGCAGCAACAGACAGCAGGGTGTTCATGACCGCCAGCACTTCACTGATGTCCATGTCAGCCAGCTCGCCTTTCTCAGGCAACAGCAGAAGGCCGCCCGGATCCTTATCACTGGAAGGACACAAAGCAGTCACGACAGCTCATGTCAGGAAGGGGATTTTCATGCTTTCTACCTCAAAAGAGAACCCAGCGAGTTTTCAGTGTCAGTTCTATGGCATGTGAGGGGTTTGAGTCAGAAAAGGGTCAGGGTTCCAGTGGGGTCTTGCCACTGTCCATCCACAAGTCCTTATGTAAGCACAGGCCCATAAATCTTCGAGTCCTTAGAAAAGATGCCAGGGAATAGATATGATGAATACATCACCTTGGCTACCAACAGGAAATACACCGAATTTCATAACTGCTCATTTGACAATCCAGGCTACATATTCCCTGCATTTTCAAAGGCTCTTCACACGAGCCTCAGGTCCTTTCATCATTCTTGATACTTGATTCTGAAGACATCTTATAGAATTCTCCAAGCCTGCTGTCCATACAAGGCACAGTCTACCTGCAGACAGCTCAGGCTTTAATCCCCTCCCTCCTTCAAGACTTTATACCTCCAATAATGCAACCTAGAGGCCCATAAGCTTCTCTGGTAGTCAAAGCAGGTAGCAGCCTCCACGTCACCGCTCCCAGCACATTGTTTGCTGAACTACCACTCTGTGCCTCTGCAGTTGGGCTTTCATGTAGTTGGGTTTTTAGTCCAAACTCCTGAGGTTTCTATTTTTGTCTTCAAAAATTACGTAGAAACTGAAGTGTTCAAGGAGACTCCCAATGAACTCCACTCTAAATCATCTTACGGTGACTGGCACTTGGAGCAAGCTCTTGACAAGACTATCATTCTATCACTATTTTAGTCACATCAAAGGCCAGTGATACTTCATTCTAGAAACCTGGCTGAGTGAGGGAAGTACATGGTTATTCCAGAAGCACCTGAAAGGAAGGAACTCAGGAAAACAACGTTGTGAAGATCTGCAGTATCGGACAATTGAGAAGAATTATAAACTTACCTAAAATACGTGCAGAGTGAGCGGAAAGTGAGCTGCATGGACTGCTTGTGTTCCTGCTCGGTGACATTCTTCTAGAAAACAAGAAACTGCACATTCAGGAAATCTACTCCATGGATATTCCAGAGCACATGAGCAGAACAAAATACCATGGCCCACTGTTCCCAAACGTGATGAACGCTGGGGTCGGCAGACCACCTCATAGGCCTGACTGACACCTGGCCTAGTGCTAAGAGGGACAGAACTCCCTGCCTAAACAAAAGAGGGCAGGCAGATTTACTTCTGTTCACTGCTGAAGCTAACATGCTGAAGCTTTCCTGCAGGAAAGCCTGATGCAAATGTTTAGGAAGGTGACTTCCAAAAGATGTATACTTCCAAAAGATGTATACTTTCATCACTGGGCATGCCATCCTGAGAAGAGGGGGCAGAGATGGAGAGCATTTTTTATGAGCTTCCTATTTTTTTTAAAAACAGGAGCTAAGCTTTCTCTGTGTAAGTCCAAATAGCCAATGGTGACAGTTACAGAAATCACACCTCTTGATGAGGCTATGGGTTACTTTGCAGGGTTTTTTTTTTTCTCTTCTCAATTCATAAAATGATAAATTGATAATTGTATTGAAAAATGATAATTGATAAAATTGATAAATGTATCAAACATCTACTGCTAGCAAGGCATGGTGGGGGGCGATTTCCAGAGAATTTAAGACCCAAGGTCCTGCCTGCCTGGCATTAGAGGGTGGGCGAGAGAAGATATGGTCACACAAAGGATAACAATTTAATTCATCTGCATGAGAAGAGAGAAAAAATACAGCCCTTAAGATAGATGGACAAAGGAAAAGTTAATGAGCTTCTCTACTAACAGACAACAATGTCATTCAAAAGGTCGCACGTCCTCTTTCTATTTCTCTCTGTGGGACTCAGGCTAGCAAAAAAAAGAAAAATTTGCTCAGCTGCCTGGTAAACGCTTCCAGCAAACAAGCAGGACAGAGAATCGCCCACAATCCAATGGGTCATGTCAGCTGACGCTGTAAGCCGCTATACTCACAAAGTGAAAACTGATTCAAAGGGAACCTTCATGCATTATTGGTAGGAATATAACTGGTGTAGCCATAATGGAAACCAGTAACAGCTTTTGAAAGTTCTCAAAAAATTAAAAACAGAACTACCATGTCATCCAGTAATTCCACCCCTCGGTATTTATCCAGAAAAAACAAAAACACTGATGAGAAAAGATATATGCACCCCAATATTCATCGCAGCATATTCACAAAAGCTGAGATATGTAAACAACCTAAGTGCCCATCAATGATCAGATAAAGAAGATGTGAAATATACATACATTTGGGCTCCAAAATCACTGCAGATGGTGACTGCAGCCATGAAATTAAAAGACTCTTACTCCTTGGAAGAAAAGTTATGACCAACCTAGATGGCATATTGAAAAGCAGAGACATTACTTTGCTAACAAAGGTCCATCTAGTCAAGGCTATGGTTTTTCCAGTGGTCAGGTATGGATGTGAGAGTTGGACTGTGAAGAAGGCTGAGCGCCAAAGAATTGACGCTTTTGAAGTGTGGTGTTGGAGAAGACTCTTGAGAGTCCCTTGGACTGCAAGGAGATCCAACCAGTCCATTCTGAAGGAGATCAGCCCTGGGATTTCTTTGGAGGGAATGATGCTGAAGCTGAAACTTCAGTACTTTGTCCACCTCATGCGAAGAGTTGACTCATTGGAAAAAGACTCAGATGCTGGGAGGGACTGGGGGGAGGAGGAGAAGGGGACGACAGAGGATGAGATGGCTGGATGGCATCACCTACTTGATGGACGTGAGTCTGAGTGAACTCCAGGAGTTGGTGATGGACAGGGAGGCCTGGCGTGCTGTGATTCATGGGGTCGCAAAGAGTCGGACACAACTGAGTGTCTGAACTGAACTGATACATTCATCATACATATATGTATGTATGAATATTAGCCATAAAATCTTGCATTTGTGACAACAAGGATGAACCTAAAGGGTATTATGCTAAGTGAAATGAATCATACAGAGAAAGACAAATATTGTATGATTTCACTTATATGTGGAATCTAAAAAAACAAACAAACAAACAAATGAACAAACATAATGAAATAGAAACAAAGTTATAGATACAAAAAACAAACCAGTGGTTCCCAGAGCTGAGAGAGGTGGAAGAAGGAAAGAAATAGATAATAGAGACTAAGACTACAGACTTCCAGCTGCAAATTAGTCACAGGTATGAAAAGCAGTGTGGGGAATACAGTCAATAACAAATAATATTCTCATATGGTGACAAGTCATAGACAGCATGGTGATCATTTTGAAATGTATAGAGATACTGAATCACTATGTTGTATAACAGGAAATAATGTAGTGTTATGGGTTGATTATACTTCAAAAACAAAGAGACTCATAGAAAAAGAGGGTGGAGGCAGGGATGGGGAGAATTGGATGAAAGTAGTCAAATGGCATGAACTTTCAGTTATAACATAGATAAGTACTGGGGATGTAGAGTACAATATGACAAATGTGATCAACACTGTTGGATGTTACATATGAAAGTGGACAAGAGAGTAAATCCTAGGAGTTCTCATCACAAGGAGAAAAACTTTTTTCTATTTCCTTGATCTTATATCTATATGAGATGATAGATGTTGATTCAAGTTATTGAGATAATTATTTCATGACGTACTTAAGTCAAATCTTTATGCTGTATATCTTAAACTTATACAATGCTGTATGTCAATTATATCTCAATAAAACTGGAAGAAAAAACAAAACACCTGATTCCTCAAGCTGATATGCACATTTTATAGACAGCTGAAAACAACCAAAGATCCTCTCTCCTCTCTGAAACCTTCCTCAATCACTTAACAGAATTCTCTAAAATGCCTATTGCAACTTGGGGTCAGTTCTTCCTTGCCGCAGTGTCCCCAGCTGTGCTGCAGTCATTTAGCAACAGGGACCACACTTTATGCTTCTTTCACTCCCTTTTCTGTTTCTATAGGGCTTTATACACCTGACAGGGCACTTCTGTTGCATGTGCTAAGTAGCTGTTACATACAGAAACACCTTTTTAAAATGCTGCATCTCGTTTGCTTCATCAAGTCTTCTCAGTAATTCTGTTTAGTTGCTTGTCTAAACAGACTAATAATGATGTATGTTTTATTCTTTCTGTTATTTTTAAAATTTCTTTTCCTTGTCCTACAGCAGTGGCTAGGCCTTCTAATACTATATCAAGAGAAGCAGTGATAGTAAGCAGCCTTGGCTTATGGCTCATTTTCAAAGGGATGGTAAGTGATCCAAAGACCAGTACACTGATTTTTGTAGGTTTTAGATACATGCCCTCCACCAGATTAGAGGACTTTGTACAGGTTTTGTTGTTTTAGTCATCATCAGAATTATCTTCTGTAGTTGTCAATATGATTTTTTTCCTCTCTGATTTCATTGACTGATTTTCTAATGTTAAACCATCCTTTCATTCCTAGGATAACTCCAGCTCAATCATGATTTTGGGTGAGAGGATGCAGCTGAGGATTAAAACTTAATTGTATTTTCTTTATAGATATAAACTGAAATATTAACGAATAAGTCAGGGATTTACTTTGATATAATAATGGTGTGGGAGGAGGAGTATGTGAGGTATATAATGGGTGAAACAAGTTTAGCTTGAGTTTGTAATTACTGAATCTAGGTGATGAGTACATTTGAGGGGTTGGAGGGACTGATATGTATTATTTAGCCTAGGTCTATATTTAGATTTTCCCATAATAAAAAGTTAAACTGTTAAAAAGAACACTTGGTTGTAGGCATGTCATAAAGATGGAGGAGACTAAACCTCCCCTTGTGATCCGACAGGTTCTGAAATGGAGGTTGGGATTATCTGTCATCCCCATCTTGAGTATAGTGCTGCTGCTGCTGCTAAGTCGCTTCAGTCGTGTCCGACTCTGTGCGACCCCATAGACGGCAGCCCACCAGGCTCCCCCGTCCCTGGGATTCTCCAGGCAAGAATACTGGAGTGGGTTGCCATTTCCCTCTCCAACGCATGAAAGTGAAAAGTGAAAGTGAAGTCGCTAAGTCGTGTCCAACTCTTAGCGACCCCATGGACTGCAGCCTACCAGGCTCCCCCGCCCATGGGATTTTCCAGGCAAGAGTACTGGAGTGGGGTGCCATTGCCTTCTCTGTCCTTAGATACCTGTGCCCCACACAAAAGTTTGCATATAGCAAGAATTAAATACATCTTTGGGAAACTGAAACTGAGAGGACATCAGAGAAAACAAAAACTACTAAGTTTCATGCCAAGACAGGTCAAGAGGGACTCTCCACTTTCAACATAAATAATTACCATCATGGTGAAGAGATGATTCCGCCGGGTCAGTCGATCAGGAAAGAAGATGGCAGCCCCATTGAGAAGGGTATTCCTGACTTCTTGTTTTAGTATTTCCATGGGCACAGAGTCTCCATCCAACCTATCCACCACTGATAAAAATGAACAATCAGCTTTAATATAGCCCATCTATTCACTTACAATATATACATTTGCTTTAGCCCATAAACTCACTACTAGAACAAAGAAATACCTCTGCACAAACTAGGCAGTGTAAAGAAATTATTTTTTTTGTTTACATTTAACAAAAACAAAGACTCTATGCTCCAGTTTTTCTTTATTTCTCTGTTCTTTTGAGACACAACTTGCAAAACCTTAAAAATAACTTCAGATAATCACGTCTTATTCTCAGTCAACATTACCATTTCCCCCCTTCAATCTATCAGCCTTATCCCTGTGTCTTAGCCGAAGTAAAGACTGAATGTTGTTGTTATTCAGTCACTAAGTCATGTCTGAATCTTTGCAACCCCATGGACTGTAGCATGCCAGACTCCTCTGGCCTCCAGTATCTCTTGGAGTTTGCTCAAATTCATGTCCACTGAGTCCGTGACACTATCTAACCATCTCATTCTCCACTGGAGAAGGAAATGGAAACAACGCCAGTGTTCATGCCTGGAGAACCCTATGAACAGTATGAAAAGGCAAAAAGACTGGAGAGTGTGATAATAATTACTCTCAGTATAACACAACTATATGTCAGAAATCAGGAGGAAGGCATTGAGGAGGACTAAATCCTGAACTCCAAACAATGATTCAAAGAAGATTGAGGAAACTCATTTTCCAAAGACATAAACGTTTTACTGGGTTTGCATGGTCAAAGAACCCCTGGTTCTCTACAGCGAGAGGCCCTGCAGGCCACCAGAACAGGGTCACAGTGAAGAGGAACCCCAATCCTACCACTGCACAGGTGCGCGTAGAGCTCCTTGGCAGCCTCCACTGGCCTAGGGCGCGGCTTGGAGCCTTGGCGTCCTCAGCGGCGGCGGGAGCATCTCCTTGCAGCACTGAGAAGCAGCTCTGGAGGAGCTGCAGAAGCAGAGTTTGGGCACAGATGCACTCTTCCCTGGGGCTACAGAAAGACAAAGACCATCAGCGAGCAAAAGGGCCAGCTGCTTTTCCCTTGCAGTCCCACAGCTATCTATGAAGGACTCTCCCCACTAGGCATCAGGCTCAGTAAAAATGCCAATTGAGAGGCAGGAAGGTGGAAAGGAAAGAACAGTGTATGAGGTACGGAGTCTGAAGACACAGATCTTGTCTGACTGCCTACTGTGGCAAAAAAATGCATTTCTGACTCTGTTTCATCAGCAGTAAACATGAAGACACTATAATACTTGACCTGGCTCTCATTACAAGGTAACATAAAGGGCAAAATGCTTGCAAAAACACTGCCCAAAAAAGTATTTTACAGAAATGTAAGATATTATTTTCAACAATAACCAAATTTCTCAAATCAGAACAAGATAAACTAGTAGGAAGTAAAAAATCCTGGGGGGTAAAAAAAAACAAACCCAACTGTTCATTTAGAATAGCAAAACTCAAGAGTTTTCAGTTGTGTCTATATGACTATCATCTTTATCGTCTGAGCCACTAGGGAAGCTCCACATGACTATCATCTTGTAATAGATTCCAACTTACTTTTGCTTTAATTTACTGTAAAAATTCCAGAAGATCTGCAAGTCAAGGCCCGCAAAGTCCAGGAAAGATTTGTATTTTAAGCCACTTTCCTTCTGTTGTACCTAAAAGATAATAAAGACCAGAAAAAATAAAACAGAAAAATGCATTTGGAGAAATATCGTAACGGCTCATTTACTTCTCATTATTAAGGGGCAAGGTAGCTCCTCATGTGAAAATCACTACATTAACTGATATGATCCTTAAGTGAAAATCTTTGGACAACTAATTTTGGAAGTGAAACTTTATAAAATACGTGTGTATATGTGTGTGTGTGTACACATGCATGTGAGTGTATATATACTGTAACACACACACACATCCCTGTGAAAGCTCCCTGACTTCACAGATACGACACCTGGGACATGAGGGAACCTTTACTTGGTGATGACAACTGTCCAGGATCGTACTGCAGCTTGTTTTCATCCTTCCCTGAACACAGGCTGAAAGATCAATCCTGCTGTAAACGCTCTTGCTACATCTAAGCACCTCTCTCTCATCTGCTGTTTTCTGCTGTGACAGGAGAGCTCCAAAGACCAAACCATGCACACACAAACTGAGTTATCAGTCTCTGAATGTGCCACAAAGCAGAGTGAAGGTGAAGAGGAGACACCGTTGCATCCCACACACAAGAGGGCTCTATCAGATTCCTGAGACACAAGCCACATTCTCTATGGTGACAACTACAAAAATCTGAGTGGGCTGTCACTGTGCTTTTTATTAGCGACTGTAAAAGTTGTTATCGAAAACACAATGTTCACAGCAGCATTACTGACAATAGCCAAGATGTGGAACCAACCTAACTGTCCGTCAACAGATGAACATATCAAGAAGATCTGACATATATATACATATACACACACAGTGGAATATTAATCAGCCATAAATAGAATGAAATTTTGCCATTTGTAACAACATGGATGGACCTGGAGTGTATTACTCCAGTGAAGTAAGTCAGACAGAAAAAGACAAATACTGTAAGCTTTCACTTATATATGGGATCTAAAAATGAAGCAAACAAATATAATAGAACAGAAACAGATTCACAGATACACAGAATGAAACTAGTTACCAGCAAGAAGAGGAGTGAGAGGAAGGGCAAAATAGGTGAAGGGGATTAAGGCATACAAACTATCAGGTATAATATCAATTTTAAGTTATAAGAATATAATGTATATCAGGGAATATAGCCAATGTTTTATAATAACTTTGCATGGAGTATAATCTATAAAAATATCAAATTACTATGTTGTACACCTAAAGCTAATACTGTAAGTCAACTATATTTCAACTTTTTAAAAATCCTGTTATTATTTCGGGAGTTCAATAAAGAGACAGAACTCACCTACACTTCAGGAGTACTTCTAGGACTTATAGAAGACATAAATCCCATAAATGTGCTTTGGCTCCCCAGTGACCCCTGGCAACCACAGCTGGGCATCTTTAAGATCTCTGTGCGGGTCAGTTCCAGGAAACCTCAAGAAGGTGATTACAGGCCACTTCGTCTTCCACTTACTGACACCATCAATGCCCCATACCTCACTCCCCTTGAAATCCCAACAGCATCACAGCAGTGATGCCTGCCATCCTCATTCAAACTGCACGGCCTCAGCAGGGCCAGGTTTCATGGGATGGTGTTCCTTCCCCCAAAACACACCATTTACTTTTCCCAAAGGAAAGAGGTGTAACAACTGAGTAAATGCTACCAGGTCGTGGGCGAGCTGCTGGATGAACTGAAGGGTCTTGAGGAGCAGCGTGGCCCCGCAGACACTCTCGCCCGTGCCCTTTCTGCAGTGAGCACAGACAACGCTCTGTTCAGCTTCTGCTCTCGAAGGCCGGAGGTACCCGCTGATGCTCAAGCCTTGTACTCCCAAGCGCTCTGCCGACTCCTGGCGCGTGCAGAGGAACTTCACCATCAGATACTGGAAAGAACAAGAAAGACGTGATGAGAAGGACTCAGAAGCTCCAGGTACTGATGAAAGGGAGGTGAAGGTCATTCTGGGCAGGTCTTCCTGTGACTTTCATGATTAACGAGGTCCCACGACACCTAGCACTGGGGACACAAAGTATAAGTCTAGAATCTACAGCAAACAGGAAAGAGACAATACAAATGCTGGAGTCAGGTTCTGGGAAAAATCACAATATGAAAAATGGCATTACTTCCTCTTCAAGGCAAAACCAGGATAAGACAGGATAAATAAGGGAAAGATGTCTGCTCTGTGGCACAGTCATTTTGGTTTCGTTTGAAGTTTTCTCTTTTTTAAATGTGGGCCATTTTTAAAGTCTTTATTGAACTGTTATAATACTGCTTCTGTTTTTGTTTTCTTTCTTAGCCAAGAGGCATGTGGATCTTAGCTCCCCAACCAAGGATTGAACCCACAAACCCTGCATTGGAAGGAGAAGTCTTAACCACTGGACCACCAGAGAAGTCCCAGCACAGTCATTTTGAAACAGAAAACAGCTATATAGTGAAAACAGTCAATGACTGCCCTAAGGGATCATCTCAAAACCCTCCAATTACATGTAACCTATGCACTGGGAGCCTAGGACACAGCCTTGTCTTTGCAAAGCTAAAGTCATTTTCAAAGCCCAACTTCCATGCACTCTCTTTACTTCTTGTAGTAAAAGTTCCTTTGTGGAGGATCTTTCAGAATCCACTACTCAGCTGCATAAATATTTACTGAGCAGCTACTATGTATAAACCCTAAAGATAGTTATTTCTTTTATTTGAGCTTCTTACTAAGATTTACAATGGAGGTTACAAAAAATTAAGTAGTCAGATAATCACTGTTTCTTTCACAGCTACAGGAAGACATCTCTCTTGCACTTATGCCTGTGGACTTAACTGTTCTCTCAGCCTGAGGTGCCCTTTTCCACACCTCTCAGCCTGGCTGAGGAAGACAGCTTAATCAACTTTTGACACTTGGCATCATGCCAACTTTCCTAGGAAGTCTTCCCTGGTGAATTCCAGACTGGGTAAATATTTTCCTCTGGGAAAAAACACCTTGTATGTCTCTTTATCAGCCCAGCTGCAGTGTCTCATACGTCTGTGTCTCCCACTAGACTCTGAAGCCCTTGAGGGTCACGATCATGCCTGGTTCACCTCCAGGGTACCAGTGCTGGCATAGGTCTGGCACACAATGACCACTCAATAAACACTTATGAAGACAAAAGGAGGGGATGGGACTTCCTGGTGGTCCAGTGGCTAAGACTCTGTGCTCCCAGTGCAGGGGGCGCAGGTTCAATCCCTAGTCAGGGAACTAGATCCTACATGCCACAACTCAAAGATCCTGCATGCTGCAACTAAGACCTGGCCCAGCCAAATGAATATCTAAACAAACAAACAAACAAACAAAAACAGACAAAAGGAGGGAGGAGAGGGGAGGCGCGTGAAGGCCACGATTCACTGATGCTTACTTTGGCAACTCTGCACTGCTGCAACTTGACATCTGCTTCATCCCACTCTTCTTCCAGCTCAAACCAGCCAATGGGATCATCTTCACCAAGGATATCAGACGAGCAACCGATCCTGTAAACACAAAGATACTCACAAAACATTCTATTTCTCAACTTCTCAAGAGTCTAACGAATAAGGCACCACTTACATGGCATTTGGGCCTCCCTGTGGATCAGCTGGTAAAGAATCTGCCTGCAGTGCGGGAGACCTGGGTTTGATCCCTGGGTTGGGAAGATCCCCTGGAGAAGGGAAAGGCTACCCCCTCCAGTATTCTGGCTGGAGAATTCCATGGACTATGCAGTCCATGGGGTCACAAAGAGTCGGGCATGACTGAGCGACTCTCACTTCACTCTCACTTTGCATGGCACCTAACTTGTTTAGACGGCCTGTCTGCTAGCATCAGGCTGGGGTGTGCCACTTGGCGCCCGAGTATACAAGGGAGGCAGTGGTGACCTCCTCCCACTCCTCAGCCTCCTCATCTGAACGACAGGAACTGCTACCAGCCCCAAACATGACCTGAGAACTCAGGAGGTCCTAAGTTTGCTTCTCTGGATAACTGGATTATCTGAAGAATGAGACCTGAAGTCAAGGTATCTAAGGTGAGCTACTCAGGAATAAAGTCCAACACAACAGCTGGTATGTGTTTCTGGAAAGAGTCAAGGGAGAGGCAGGTTCAGTTTTCTTTCCCCAGGACTGGCTAAAATATCCACGACTGGCTTGAGGTTCATACTTGCAACAGCTGAAGGCTAAAAGCTGGGGAGCTTTTGGATCCTGGAGCTCCAAAAAAGGAAAACTTCAGCCTTCACAGGCCTCAGGATTTTTTCTTATTCCTTAAGAAGTCCTTACAAGAAAGCATTTCAACCCAAAAGCTGAAGAAGCACAACTGTGTACCATTTCTTTTTAAAAGCTAGATACATGAATGGTACTTCCTTTTTGGAATAAAATATCTGAGAAGGAGAAAATGGCAGTCTTTTCAAGTAACATTCCTAAAACTTTTATTTAGTCTGTGCTACAGTTAACAGGCTAGCCAACACACACATAATTCTGTATGGATTAAGATAAACAAACACAGGGATTTACAACAACAGGAAGGAAAAAAACAAAGGACCCAGAGTAAGTTCTATAACAGAGAGAGAAAAAACGTTCTCTTCTGATCATAAGTCATTCTAAGCATGAAACATTTGTGACATAGTTAAGCCTAAAACCAGTGCTATTCCATCTAAGCCCAAAATTGTGTCAATGACTCTTATCAGTATTGAGTGTTTGAGGACTTTTTAATTCACTCTGGGAGTTATCAAGGAAATCTCTGAGATATAAAGAGCTGGCAGGGTGTCAGAGAAGGGTAGAAGCAATCTTGCTTACTATATCAATTCATAGGCAGGGTGGAAAAAACAGAGCTGAATATGTATAGCCCTTAAGTATGTATAGCAAGCCCAAAGCTGGTCCCAGAGTGTACTGACTAACCGACGTCTGATAAGAGGGCAGGGAAATAAAAGGGGCAAAAAGACAGATGCGTGTCTTGTTAACATTTTGATTTCCAAACTGGAGAGGGACTGATAATATGTAGGCCAAGTAAATGAGGATTTCAGAGTAGCTCAGGCTGGAACCAGGAGCTAAAATCAGCAAGGGACTAGTGAATAAACCTGTATTTAGGTTAGAAAAAAAAAATCATCCTATATAAGATGTGGAAGATCTTGTTTAACAGCAGGTTTAGGGGAAAAGACCTATATTAATATGTGCCAGGAGTGGGACACAGCTACTTAAAAACAGTGTAATCTCTGATCATTATTTTAAAAGAAAAGCATTATTTAAAAAGCATGTATGCATGATGGGGGAGAGATGTTTCATTTAGGGGGCTGGAATTAGGACCACTGAGTTGAGATTACAGCTATAAGATTTCAATCGAACGAGTCCTCCCCACTGAGATGCAGTGAGTGCTCCATCACTAAGGACGTTCAGAGAGGCTGAATAAGCATTTGTCAGAGATGCCACCAGAGGAAGCCCAGAGGAGAGAGGAAGTTTGTCTACAGCCTTGCTATTTCATGTGTGATCCATGGTCAGGGAGCACCAGAGTCGCCTGGGAGCTTGTTAGAAATGGTCTCAGGCCCCACGCAGAACCATCAAATCAGAATCCACATTTGACACAATTCTCAGTGGTTCCTAAGTCCATGAAAGCCCAGGAGTAGAGTACTCTGTGTTAGGTCACTCAGTCGTGTCTGACTCTACAACCCCATGGACTTTAGCCTACCAGGCTCCTCTGTCCATGGGTTTTCCAGGCAAGTACAGTACTGGCTGATAGGAAAATCTCCAGCACCCCATTACCTATGAAATACAGGGGCAAAAAGAACAAATCTCAGGCTCAGCTCTGCGAGTTTGCTACTAGCGCTAAGGAGGTAACACTGCCCAGGAAGTCCGACAGGCTTAGCTTACTGCATCTAGACTTATCTTACTGATTCCTGGGTAACATCCGACAGGGCTGCCCACTCCCTGCCTCTCTAGCCACGACTTCCCGTTGGCTTTCCTGCTGCTTCTCTGGCCACTTTTATCAGCCTCCCTTTTTCTGCTGCCCCCGAAATACTGGTGCCTCTCAGCATGTTGGCCTCTCTGTGCTCTTCCCAGGACACATGCTCCTCCAGAATGATCTCTTCAAATTCATTTTAAACCGTTGCTAAAATGTTTCTGCTCTCTGTGTCCTCAAGACAAAGTCTCTTCCAGGCTCCTGACCTGCTTATCCAACTAGCTGTGGGACATTTCAGAGGTGTCCTACAGCCTCAAAGCCAACAGGGCCAAAACTGAGCTCATCATCTTCTCACAAACCTGTACTCCCTGAAGTATGTTCTGTCTCAGAAAAAAGCACTACCAATGTCCCCTCTGCCAAGGCAAAACCCAGGACTCACTGATGCCCATGCTTTCTCCCCTCTCCTGCTCTACATTTAGTCACTCTCCAGGTCCTGCTGTTTCCCTGGCGGGCTACAGTCCTGGGGTCACAAAGAGTCGGACACACTGAGTGACTAACATGCACACACGAAGTCCTGGTGGTTCTACCTTCTAGCATGTCTGCAGTCAGTCCACATCTCCCCATTGCTCTTGTCGCAGCTCTGGGTGATGTCACCCATACTCTGGCCCCCAAGGTGACAGCAACAGTTTCACCCATTGCACCCTGCCCCCCGTTCACTCTCCTCCAGCCCTGCCTCACACAGCAGGCTCCAGAGTAGTACTTCCAAACCACACATGTGATCTCCCGTTCTTCCTGAAACTTCTGGATAGCACAATCCCCACAGACTCCCTTCCCCTGCCCCCACTGCTTTCAGAATAAAGTCTCAACTTTGAAACAGAGACAAAAGGCCTTTAATGACCCGACCCTTTCCTCTCTCCAGCTTCATCTCACCCCACTCTCTGCCTCACTGCACACCTCAGCAATGTGTGGCTCGCCAGTCCCTTGAGTAGGCCAGACTCCACCTCTGAGTTCTCAACTCTGTCCTGCTCTTTGCTCAGGACATTCTTCTTCCACTACTTCAAGGGGTTAATTAACTTTAACTGCTCCATATTCAACACTTCCTCCAGGAAGCCTTCCCTGATCAGGTCAGGTGCTCTGCCCTGTGCTCCTAGAACACCTGATCCCTCCTACCCACCTCGCCTGGACAGCACAGTGACTCTAGGCTTTATCATCTGTCTTCTGAGCAGGCTCTGTAGAGCAGAGACTGTGCCAACTTGCTCACGAGTGCAAGGCATCTTTGGTGCCTAACAGCAGGCCGAGCACATCATAGGTACTTAATAATTATTTTCAATAAAAGCACAAAAACAGGAGGAAGGAAGTTGGGGCTGGGGTACATTTCCCAGGGGCTAGATAAGACTAAAGACTTCAGGCTGCCCACGATTCACATGGATATCATTACCCAGCCATTTTAAAGATCTATATACCTGGTCACGAAAGGGACCGAGTAAAAGTCTATGAACAAACTAAAATACATGTCTTCACACATGCTGCCAGAAAGCAATGATGTTCCTGGCTACTAAAGATAGGTTAGTAGCAACGCTTCCTCTATAAAGAAGATATATGTCACCAGTAAGAGAATGTATATTATCTTATTAACTAGAAAGATTTTTATTCTGTTCCTTACCTGCTTTTCACAAATTGCCTGAACTCCTGAAGCTTCCATTTGTCATACTTTTCAAATCTTTTGAAGTGTTCTTCTGCGTGAAATTTATCAGAAGATGAATTGTAAGCAAACACCAAGCCACACTGGGCACCAATGCCACCACGTCGAACCTGAAAACAGAGATCTAAGTAAAGAACATTGAAGGGGCCAGAATTTTGTGGCCATTCTGTTCCCAAATAATGTGGTCAAATTCAAAGAGCTTAAAGCAAAAATGAAACCAACAGAGATTTCAAATACATTAAATCCTGGAAAAATAAGAAAGTTGCTTCCCAAGAAAGGATTCTCACTGTTTTTGATCCTTACACTCACACCATTCACAGACTTAAAATCTATTCATCTTTGTGCCCCTGTGTCTGCTACAGGCCTGACACAGAAAAATCACTAAGATCAATGAAAAGCCAGTGACATGGACTTCTGCAATGCAACCCTATTTTTAAAACTAGTAGTAACATTTCTGAAAGAAGGCAGCAGAAGAATTACCATAATTCTGATCTGAGTAACTTGGAAGGCAGATTCAGTTCCTGTAGAAAAAATAGTACTTGCTCTGGTTTTTCCAGTCTCTGTAAGAAAGCCTACAAAAAAGAAAAATCAACATTAGGATGGCTGATACATCTGTAATAACCCTGAGAACTAAGACTAACAAAACCCAGGCATATCCTTTGAGGGAGAGGCATCTAGCCCGTCTGGTCCTCTCATAAAAATCAGAAAAAGGATTCCTCTCTGAGCAGATGCAACCCCGCTGATCAACCGCCAGGTAACGGATAATGGGCCAGGTGTAACTTCGTCAGAGCACAATCTTTTCAACTATACAGGCAACCCTACTCTGAGGCAACAATAAAGAAATAAAAAGTTGATAAAGATTGGACTTTAATTCAAAGAGACAAAAGACTAGACAGTTAAGCATCTTTCTGAACCCTTCCTGAAGCCATGACTGACGTTTGGCTGGGCTGTCAGAGGCACGCAGACTGTAAGGCCAAGAGGAATCGGTTTCTCAGATACTGTCAGGAAAGACCGAGTCTTCAAAATGGGCAAGGAAAGAATGTGTGCGTTGGCATGTATCCTCAGTCATGTGACTCTTTACGATCCCATGGACTGTAGCCCACCAGGCTCCTCTGTGCATGGGATTCTCCTGGCAAGAATACTGGAATGGATTGCCATTTCCTCTGCCAGGGGATCTTCCCGACCCAGAGATTGAACCCACGTCTCCTGCATTGGCAGGCAGATCCTTTAACACTGAGCCACCTGGAAGCCCCCTCAAAGTGTTTATTTAACCCACTCTTTTGAGTTCTCCCCACCTTTCATTGTCTCTGAGCTACTTGATAATTCTATAAATTGTAGAATATGACAGCAATGCAAATGGTTCTTGTCCACAGAAATAAAAATTGTGTCTATAGGAACACAGCTGATCATTCCTTATGAAGACTGACCAATTTTGCAGCTATCTGTAGATTCATGTCAGCATTCTTATTGGTCTCCATGAGTTCTTAATGAGTTCTCCTTTGACCTGCCTGTATAACATAGTGGTCCCCTCCCTAAAGCATAATGTGAACATTCAAGTACATTTAAGTTGTTACAGGTGACCGACACCTAGCAGATGGCAACATTGTAGTAAAAGAAATCACACAAACAGTTTAGGAACCACTGATGCCAACTGAAGCACACCGGCAGTGCACATCCTGAAAGTTTCAAAGACCACAGTGCGTTTCCACAGGGCCTCTAGTGGCCGTTTCCACTCACTAAAACCCCGCAGGTCCACCACTCACCGTCCCTCGTCCACGGCTCAGCAAGGAGGTTTTCAGGTCCTGACTTCTCTTCTTTTCCCTTGACATCACAGGCCTGAAGAGTCAACTGGAGAGGTTTCCCTGATCAAAGAAAAGAGAGAAAGCAGAGAGCCTGAAGCTAGCACTATGAAAAAACGAAAACTAGAATGCTCATCAGCAGAAACAGAGAGCCTGTGGCCACTCAGATTGCTAACTAAAAACGGACCCAATTAAAAGCTAACATAGGAAGTAATATCAGATAAAAGGTGATACCACCCTTTTCTGCTCTCCTGAAAGAAACAAAGAATAAGTCATTCCAAAAGAATCACTCTAGAATAATGACCAGTCAGAAACAAGGCATATTATAAGACATAGATTAATAACACAGACTTAATATAGTTGTGTGTTGAGCAGGAGGAGAAAGGAATTCCTAAGACACTGTTTGGGAGTCAATAATTAAGTTTATTGTAACTGCATTTAAATATATAAATAATGAAAAAACAAATATCATATATTAATGCATATTCATGGAATCTAGAAAAATAATACTGATGAACCTATCTGCAGGGTAGAAATAGAGACTCAGACACAGAGAACAGTCTTGCGGACACAGCAGGGGAAGGAGAGGGTGGGCCAGCAGGGCGCCCCGTGACGGCCCAGGAGCGGAACAGTAGGGGCGGGGTGGGCAGGCTCAAGAGGGAGGGGATGTATGCTCACTTATGACAGATTCATGTTGTCGTATGGCAGAAAGCCACACAACAATGTAAAGCAATTACCCTCCAACTAAAAATACATTTAAAATATATCAATAAAATAAAACATACATAATGTCTTAGGGTTTGGCGTCTTGTTTCTTAAAATTATCTCCAGGCAAATTTTGGAAGTTTTCAAAATTATATAGATCAACTTTTACTGTAATGATCTAAAAACATTTTCTTTTGTTTTAGTAATGTAATGAAAACTCTATAACCCTATTAACCTATAAACCAAACCAGAACTAGAACATTATCAATAATGAACAGCCCCCTAGGTGTTCCTCCCCTTTGGGTTCTCTGCCCAAATGACAGCTAAACTGAATTGAAAACTTTTCTGGAGAATATTTTCCAGATAGATCCCTCCCATCTGGCCATGGGTCCCAACTTCTCCAAAAATGATCTTCCCAAAACTTGAAAGCGGGTAACTGGATTTACATGATATCTATTGCCTGACTTAAAAAATTAAAAGTAAACTATTAGGAAATATTAAGGCAAAGGTACAAATATCATCTCTGGAGAAGGAAGTGGGAACCCACTCCAGTATTCTTGCCTGGGAAATCCCATGGCCAGAGGAGCCTGGAGGGCTACAGTGTGTGGGGTTGCAAAGAGTTGGACACGACTGAGTAAATGAACAACAACAAATACCACAAGGAATGAGCACAGTGCTCTGATGGGATGGGATTCAACGCTGTACTCTGTGGACAGAGCTTCAGCCCTAGAGGCTAGGACAGTGCGTGTCAAGTGCAGTCATCTGGGAGTAGCTGTACAGACTCCTGTGTTGAGAAGATTAAGAAGGAAGCTCCAGCCTGGATCAGTGGAGAAGTGCTAAGATGGATTGCCAGGGGGCCCACGAGGGAAAGTGGTGGCTGGCATGTCTGTCTGCCCATATATGTCATTCCAACCCGCTATCAGCTATCACGAGGATGCAGAGGGATGCATTCCGAGACAAGGGTCTTTGCGCCAGGTCTGGCATTCACATGGCCACCAAGCCTCAGTCACCAGGTCAGTAAACCCTGGGAGTGCAGTGCAGCGGACACTCAAGTTTCTTTTCTGCTAATGCATCCATAAATGAACCAACATCTCCCTCCTTCCCATCAACCCTAGTCAAAGAAGACATGTTCCTCCAGAAACCACGGTATAAGTACAATGACCCAACCCACAAACTACTACTCAACAAGATAAGAAGATGCCAGAAGGTGCCCCAGTTGGTGATGGTTTTATGCATCTTTGTGCACCTTGCTGAGGTCATTTACCGTATTTAAGGAGCAGGTTCTGCCTGACCGATGCCATGGATGAGATGAGGGATGAGGCATCATACTGTGTGTCCAAGTGATCGGTGACAGTACATAGCGAGCTCAGCACTTTGGCAACACTTCCTCTTGCTAGTGCAAAGGCCAGAAGAGTCAACTCCACCCTGGTGTAGAACGGCAGCTACAAACAAAGAGCAGAAAGCATTTCACTTTTTAAAACGTGAGAAAATTCAGGTAGTTCAAACTTTGTGTAACTGATCACCAAAAGCAAAATCAACCTGCCATACGCTTCATCCATTTATCAGAAACACTTTTTCAAAATCCTTAAGATATCCTAAGGAAAAACTAAATCGGTCTGGAGGAATAGGAAATAAAACCCTCACCTCTGTAAGCTTAAGCTGTAAGTATAAAATAATGCTATCGATTTCAAGAAGTCCAACTTCATAAACCAAAAATAAATAAGCTGTTGCAATAAGCACCTGCTATCAAGAAGTCTTGAGTAATGACCTGGCTTGCTCAAACAGCTAAGGGCTTTTTGCTTCAAGCACCGGTAACGTATTTTAGATCTACTCCATGTCACGCTTATGTAATTTCTTAAACATATTACCCTGAAACTTTCAAAACTGTCTATGTCTCTCAGGGCCTGGTTTGTACTCTAATGCAGGAAAGTCCTCAGGGCTTGCTGTGGCAGAGCTGAGTGTCCCCACACTGACTGACTCTTCTATCAGCCACCAGGGTGTCCTTTCCCAGGTCTATGGACAACCAGGCTTGTTAGGCCCACCCATGGAGGCAAGCAGGTGCTGGGCTGGGGATGTGAAGGAACAGAGAGGCCTTGAGTTCTGGACTGTGACGCCTCTGCCCTGGCTGAATCTGAGGACTACTCTGCCCCCACCCCCAATTCCTAAGGTCAGGGGACACTGCTAGTTAATGGAGGGCACCGTTATTTCACTTTCTCTTCAGTCACTAAAAAATGAAACACTGAAAAAAAAAAAAAAAAAAAAAGACCTGACAAGCACATATGCCCTCTATCTGCCACTGACACCAGACCCCCATCTCCCCCTACCCGACTTATCGACTTTGAGTTCTTACCTAGTAATCCTTATGAGGAAGCTGTCCACTTCTTCCAGAACATTGGGAGACAGGAAAGTGGAGAAATCTGTAGATCCTGGCGAGAGGGACAGCGGAGCATGTGCTGCAATGCCTTCCTAGGAGTGTACGGTGCACAATCAGAACAAACCCGGGCCGACGATAAATGTATTAATATAATTTTAGACCAAGTGAAAATACATTGTTGGAAGCTTGGTTGGATTAAACTCTGACTAAGAAACAGTGTTCCTACAGAGAACCTGATACATAATATAAATCAACCTTTTTCCTACAGGGGTCCCAGTGCTAAACCGTTTAATGGGATTTCTTTTCTTTTAAGAGTTCCTTTAAGAATTTCTTAAAGAGGTAAAGAGTTTAAGAATCTCTTAAGGAGTTTCTTTAAGAATACACACGACTCTGGTATTCAGTTTGTCACTTCAGTTGAAATTTTGGAAGCCGAGTTAACTCAGAAACACATATTTTTTAAATTTTAGACTTGAGAACGGCATTCTGAATACTGTTTGTAGATAAAGAGGCATCCAGCGAGAATCCACCTAACCTGTCATGAAGACAGTATTCGGCATATAAACTTTAAATATATCCGATCTTCGATAACTTGGCATAACTCCACAAAAACAAGGTAGGAAACTCATCTTCTCCTTCCTGAAAATTCAGTCCACAGAGTAGGGCTGTGCAAGGCAGGTACTCATGTGTGCCTGGGTGGGGCACATGGTGGCCCACTGAGGTACTGGGGCAGGGTACTGAGCAAAGACAGCCTGGCATGGAATGCCAGCCCTGAGAAGGTGAAGAGGGAGTTCAGGCAAGGGCCGGGGAGCTGGGAGGCTGGTTACATGGAGTGGGACTCTTTAAATAAGTAAACATAGTAGGGTTGATGGAAGCCAAGTTTCTCATAGTCGTAGCAGGGAGCTACAAACACAGAAAGAAAGACAAGCAGAATGAACGTGGTAGTACTGGCTTAGAAGTGTCAGTGTAAACTCAAGAGTTCTCAGTGTTATAAACAGAGAAATAAATACAGGAGGCATTGTGTCTATGTATACACACGTGTCTGTTACTCATACACAGACATATATTTCCCAGCTGTGTCCTCTGAGAGAAGCAACATCCGAGAGCAATGGGTTTAGTTTGTTCAGTTCCTAAACACAACTCTCCACTAAAAGTGACCACAACTCTTGAGAAAAAAGGCTAATTCTAGGACTTCGGCAGGAACATTCAAGGTAAGCCTGGAATACTTTGTTGTAAGAAAGAGTTCCAAGATGAGGACATGTCAAAAGGACACACAAACCAGACTGTCCAAGTTCCTATCAGCCAAATCGGGGCCAATCTAAGAAGCAATGCTGTGATGGATAACAACGCCAGGAGTGAAATAGGAATCATGAGTCACGTCAAGTAAAGTCTAACAAGGAATGCGATGTTTACAGAGTCTCCAAGTACCTCCTCACAAAATATGAACTTGCACCATCTGAAATGCAAGCGCCAAGTCTTAACCACTGGACAGCCAGGCAAGTTCACCCTAACAGTTTTTTAAAAGAAAATTTCCAAAGGTGCTTTACGTTAAAAAATAGACTAGTTTGGTGTCCTTGAAAAGATCTGACTCTTTTGTGAAGAGAGCCTTCAACTTAGGGCCGAGGTCCAAAGACCTCCAGCTGATCCACCAGTGCTTGGTCATGTACCCCAGGAAAGGCCACAGTACACTTGACTGTAAAATAGGGATAATTTTTACACATACATATTACAATGTAAGTGGGTAAAAAATATGTAGCATCTGAAGGTGTTTTATCCCATGTAAATTACTATGTAAATGCAAGCAGCTGTTCCCCAGTGGTTAAGGGCTAGGAATGGCATATGTGGCCCAGCCCCACCCTCCCCCAAGACCGAAGCTGAAGGCACAAACAGGAAACAGGGCACCCAAGGACTGCCGCTGCCGGAGCCTTGAGGGTCGGAGGGCGCTCAAGGACTTGTCCTACAGGGCTGGAGAGAGAGCACACCGTGACAGGCCTGGAAAGCACAGCGACTTACTGAGTGTTGCGCAGCACTGTCTGGACAAAGGCAGGATTTGTCTCCATGGAAGCCGTCACCAGAGATGTCAGTAGAGACCAATACCATATTGCAGAAGCATCTGAGACGAGACCCCAGACTTCTTGACTCTCTGAAAGCCAACAGCCCTCAGACCGTGAATTCTAGTGTCACATCCATCACTAAGACAACGCTTTATGTTAATCTGGACATCTGTCAAGCGCAAACAACAAATTCAGTATTGGATTAACTTCTTCAGTTCAGTAAATGGTAGGCTTCCAACTAAAAGCAAAATAGTAATTCACATTTCAGAAAGAAAATGCTAAAGATATATTTTGATGGCAGAAATAAATGGTGTGTGCAATGGAGCAAGTATACAATCAATTTGTCAAAAGAGCAGTGACCAATCTAAGGAGTTAAAAGTATCACATGCAAAACTAAGGGTGGCTTAAATCTTTACATCACAATGCTTCATAGGAATTTATGACTCTTAAAAATCAACACAAGCTGTATTTTTAAAATCCTGATTAAACACATGGTAAGAAATGTCTAGAATTTTTCTATGAATTCCAAAGTTTAGATTTAGCTGTAAAATAGCAGCTGGCTCATAGCTGTTGTGAGGATTTCTTTTTAATAATCAAGTCCAAATAGATGACATAGGCATGACTCACTTTTAAGAGCTGTCATAATTTCTTATTTGGGTTGGAGAGGAAGAGGTGAGAAGTTAAAAAGGACACAACTTAGAGAAAAGACCACCACAGTGTAAGGCAGGAAGCTGCTACTCCACAAGCTTAACTACTTCTCTGCCTCGGGGTGAGACACAAAGACTCTACCTCCCTAGGCCTCAGTTCCTCTGAGCAAAGTAAGAATACTTCTTTTGGCCCAGGAAAGCATTAGGAGAAATGAGACAAAACATGAAGCATTCCGGCTCCCGGAATGAAATAAGCCTGGAAAGAAATCACAGAATTGTGATTATTTCCAAAATGCTACGTGTGAAGCAAGAAGGTTATAATAGTATAAAAATGGAAATAACTGAAATGTAAGAAGAAAAAGCTTCTTAAAATTAAGGCACAATCTTAACAACACTAAGTAAAGGTGTGTATGAACGTATGGTAAGACAACACGTTAAAAATTAAAAAAGACCATGAATGAAATATCACTTTTGTAAAAAGATACGTAAAGATATACATATATATATGCAAACCTATTTTTAAGTTTTCTTAAAAAATATATATATATATGTCTGTGTGTGTGTATTTATATACATACACAAATGTAAGAAAAGGTCTGGAAGGATGATCCATACCAATGAATTCACAGTTACAATCCCTGAGTAGTGGGATTTTGAATAATTTTTGTGTCAATATTTCTAATTTTCTAATAAGAAAAAAAATTTTAATTTAAAAAGATTTTACTGCTTTTCTATAACTTTTCAAAATACTGACTAGGTGAAATAATGACCACTTTGATGTACATGATGAGAAGCAAACCAGATCTCCAAAGAAAAACAAACAGCCTCTCTACTTCAGAGATCTTCCTGCCAAAAAACAGGACCTTCCTTCCTCCCTTCCAGTCCTCTTAGTTAGAAGGGCAAGAGGCCTCTTGGTTGACTCACAGAGCTGACTGATGTTGGCATTTTCCAGCAGTGTCACGTAGCCAGTGACATTGCTAGGAATGTGCACGTCGCGGACCTCCTGAAGCTCGCTGGCCGTCCTGCCCACAGCCACGGTCACCTGCTGCGGCATGTAGCTCTGGTCAGTGGCCGCCACAGCAATGGACAGGTGCCTGAGCACGACATCTGGCTTCATTTTTAAACTGGCAAACACGAAGAGAGAGCAGAAACGACATATGTTTACACAGGCTGAGAACACAGGCAGGGCTCACTAGTCTCACCTCCAAGATCTTGTAGGTGATATATACTCAAAGACTGACTCCCCTGAAAGCAACTAACTTGAAAAGCTGGCTACTAGTTTCAAAGTTCTTCCGACCTTCCCGAGTTTCTAAAATTCCTTTCAGTTCAAGATCAATCTTCTAGGTCTCTTTTTTTAAATGCCTATACTTTACTTATGTATGTATTTATTGTTGGCTGTGCTGGGCCTACTCCAGGCGTGGCGAGTGGGGACTATTCTCTAGCTGTGGCGTGCATGGACTTCTACTGTGGTGGCTTCTCTTGCTGTGGAGCTCAGGCTTTAGGGGTGCAGGCCTCAGGAGCTGTGTCATGTGGGCGCAGGAGTCTTGGCTCCCAGGCTGCAGAGCACAGGCTCAGTAGTTGTGGCACACAGGTTGTTAATCTCCTGCATTGGCAGGCAGATTCCTCACCATTGAGCCACCAAGGACACCCTCTATTTCCTTTTAAGATACCAGTACAGGCAGGAAAGTATAATATGAACATCCTAATAAAATGCCTTTACCCAGTATGAAGCAAGTTCTAACTGTATCCAAAGAACTGAGTAGATTTGCTCATGTATAGATGGCTAAAGAGCTTATTTATCCTTTATGAGAAAACAGTAATTATTTCTATTTCCACCAGCTGAAATCAGTCCATTATCTGACGGGACAGGTGATATTTCAGACAGCCGCTTCAAAACATATAGAAAACATCACGGCTGACTGTCATCAGCTTCACTTCGGGATGCTTGGCCACCCATTCCCTCTTTCTCTACCAAACTGGCCAACTTAGCTGCACACACTAACCGTGCAGAAATGATCTTAAACTCACATCAGATATAAGAAAAGTATCCCTTGTTCCTTTTGACACTAACCTTCCTGAAAAACTAGTGAAAAAGATCTGAAGTCAGTATCATATACACTAGTCAAATGTTAATTTTCTCCCTGAAAATACCAGTAAAGAAATTACCCGTTATTTATGAATATACAAACATGGTTATATAGTTTCATGATTCTTTTAACTTGATTCTTACAGCATTTTCACAGATAATCACAAGAAGAAAAGAACTAGGCAGTTAAGTTAAAAACTAGTCCAAAATTTTAAAAAATGATTTTTTTAACACAATGACAGGGTAAGAGACAGAAAGCAGATAATTTCCTTGGACCTTCACCCAAGAATCTGGTATTATGGCACCCACCGAATCCAGTGTGAGCGGGCACTGCCATCTGACTGCCAGTAGGATGAGGTTTCTCCATTTGTCATCTTGTCAATGTCTGCAGGGTTGGAGATGTTTCTATATAAGCGTAGCACTTTGCGACAGACTTGAGTTTGTCCATCTCTGGGCTTCTAGTTAGATCTCCAGGGCTCTCTGTGAGAAAACCCAGATTTTATCATGACAATTTCTTCACAAAGAATTTTTTAAAAAGGTCATTTAAAATATCTAACAGAAATATTCCTGGGGTTTTGGCCCTAGAAAAATAAATGCTCTGTAAAAATCTCCTTCTAAATTGGACAACATGTATAAAGAATTGGCCAAGGACTGCTCCATGGGTTGGTGGTAGTACAGCATAAATCACTGATATATTTGCAAAACTAACCAAGAGATGAAAATGGTGACTTATAGTTTTAACTTCAGTTCAGTTCACTCGTTCAATTGTGTCTGACTCGTTGAGACCCCATGAATTGCAGCACGCCAGGCCTCCCTGTCCATCACCAACTCCTGGAGTTCACCCAAACCCATTCCATCAAGTCGGTGATGCCATCCAGCCATCCCATCCTCTGTCGTCCCCTTCTCCTCCTACCCCCAATTCCTCCCAGCATCAGAGTCTTTTCCAATGAGTCAACTCTTCGCATGAGGTGGCCAAAGTATTGGAGTTTCAGCTTTAGCATCAGTCCTTCCAAAGAACACTCAGGACTGATCTCTTTTAGAATGGACTGGGGTTTTAACTTACATTTCTTTATTTATGAGTGAGACTTTTTAAGCCACTTGTTTGTAAGCTGCTTGTGTTTCTGAGTATGGCTTTGTCTATCCTCATCTACTTGTTACTGGGTCACAAGTCTTATCAATTTATACATTTTGTATATATTATGTAATGTATATATACACACACATATTAAGTAATATTTACTGACTGTTGACTGTGAACCAGGCATTTTTCTACACATTTTCTATGTATTAATTCATTTTAGAGATGAGGAAACTAAGGCAATTAAGTAACTGCCCAAGGTCAGAGTCAGTTTAAAAAAAAAAAATGCTGTCACAATGTTACAAAATATACCTTTGTTCTGTAAAATGTTAATTGTCTTTTGCTCTGCTTATGTTTTTGCTGTATAGAACTTTAAATTTACATACAGTCTAACTTACTAATCTTTTCTTTTGTAGTTTCATGTCCTACTTAGAGAGGTTTTCCCAGGTCAGGGCTTTTATAAAGTGGAAGTCCTTCCTTCTAGCACTCTTTCCTACAGCTTTCTTTTTGGTTGAGCTTTTTAATCCATCTGAAATTTATTTGATTAAGTGGGTTAAGAATCTAGTTTTATTTTTTTCCCCAAATGTCTAACCAGTTCCCTAACCCAATTTGTAGGCTAATTCACTTCCTACCCTGACTTGTAATGCTAATTAACTACATCTGGTACCATGTTCCCACATGCAACTGGGCCTATTTCTGGACTGAGAGGCTCCACAGACCTGCCGATTCACATTATCAACTTTTGCTGTGGTCACCAGTGAGTCTGTAGTGGCTTCCCTCATTTATTCAACAACTATTCACTGAGTACCTACTGTGTGGCAAGCATAGTTCTGGGTCCCAAGGATAACTAAGCAAATAAGACAGACAAAAATGCAAGTAAATAATAATGCTACAACTTCATGTAATAAGTGCCATTTAGACTTTTAAACCTGCAAAGGGATTGTGACTAAAGTGGGGAAGTGGTGGTAGTGGGGGCATCAGTCAAGAGTAATGAGGAGAGGCCTGCCACATTTGAGCAGAGACTTGGGTGATGAGAAAGCAGTTGGGTTAAGAATACAGCGAGGGGGAGGGGAAGAAAAGGGGAAGGGGAAAGGGAGAACGGTTCACATTCTTCTGCTACAAACTGGTCACCATATTTTCAGAAAAAAACCAGGGAGGAGTGCTGGCTCATCCTGTCAATAAACACTCACTTGGAAGAAATGATCACCAGGCATCCTCAAGAACCGCCCCACCCCCGCGCACATACCCTTTTCTTTTTGTACCAGCTGATCCAGAGACTCCTTCAGAACAGAGGCCCTCATGGTGCTCATGTTATTGCAGTGGTCCAACATGGGGTAGGGGATGACGGTGCTGGAGAGCCGGTTGGATGCAGGAAGCGCAGGATCATCGCTGCATGGACATCCAGGCCCTCCTTGGACTCTGAAAATATGTCTATGAAACCTAAGCAGAAAAAGTTCATTTTTGATGTTTTTGGGAACCTACCACAATAGGTTCCACATCCCCTGCCTGGTGGCCTAGCGGAATTATCTGAATCAAAAGCAGCCATTAAGAATCCTCTCTGGTAGTTTCAGCTTTAATCATTTAAAAATCTACAGACGTTTTTAAGAAATGAACCAGTGGTGATCGCAATTTCAAAGTTAATTTCACTGTAGTTTCACAGAAATTTTAGAAGACTTAGAATAATGATAAATTTCTTTCAATCCAAGCTTCCAATTTTTATAAGTTTAATTTATAAATTTAAATACTAACTAGAAATTTTAGAAGAAGTTTTGCATATTGAATATAGGCTAGGAATAATGTTTATCACGTTAGAGTGTAATGGCGTAAATGCTTTTATACTAAGCTACAGAAAATAACAATAATAAAAATACAACCATTAACCTGACCACAATTCTTGAGTGCATTTTATAGTTTTCAAGGTCCTTCCACAGACATCACTGCAGTCAGTCCCCATAGTAAGTGGTCGGGGGAGGGTGGGGAGGAGAAGGCACCAAAGGCTCTGGTGTCCTCCTCTTACAACCGAGAAAACGAGGCTCAGGTGACACGCCAAGACAACACCAAGGGGAGGGACTGCAAACAGTCCCTGCACTGCTTTCAAGTGCTTCCTCCACCATTCCAGTCTTTTCTCTGTGGGGTGGCTCTTCTGAAGTCTCCTCCATTTGTCCCTCCCTCTGGTCACTGTCCAGACTCTGACCTCAACACCTCCATTTATACACCCACCCGGATATCCTAAGTGGCTCCCCTGGCTGCATTTTGTTTGATGTTAACCTCAGTAACCTTTAATAAACACAAAACAGGCCATGTCTGAAGGGAAGTGAAAGTCGCTCAGTTGTGTCCGACTCTTTGCGACCCCATGGACTATACAGTCCATGGAATGCTACAGGCCAAGTACTGGAATGGGTAGCCTTTCCCTTCTCCAGGGGATCTTCCCAACCCAGGGATCGATCCCAGGTCTCCCTCATGGCAGGCGGATTCTTTACCAGCTGAGCCACAAGGGAAGAGGCAGAATGAGACGGGCCAGTTCTAGGGCACAATTTCTCCTCAGTCTCATGTTTAGCTTCAAAAATTAAAGCAGTTTCTTTCTGCTCTAATAAAATCTTTTTGTTTCACACTTAAAAGCAGTTTCTCCTGCGGACTTCTGGAATCCTGCTCTTGTTATTGTAGGTTCAGCTATAATAACATGCTTTCAACTGAGGTGCACATGACCCAGACAGTTAAGTGAAGAGAGAATAAACATGGCAGCTTTTCCTTGAGTTCAGACACGCTTATAGATCTGGGGAGGGTTTTCTTTGTTTGCTTCTCTTTCACTTTCTAATTAAAACAAAAGTACATATATTATCATTGTATTACTGGATCAACTGTCACAAGTTGAGCACGCCCAAGTGAGCAGCACCTAGAGCAGGATTCCAGAAGTCTGCAGGAGAAACTGCTTTTCAGTGTGAAACAAAAAGATTGTATGAGAGCAGAAGGAAACTCCTTTAATTTTTGAAGCTAGCCATGAGACTGAGGAGAAACTGTGCCCTAGAAGTGGCCCATCTGATTCTGCCTCTACACAAAACCAGGAGGCCCTGGTTTGATTTCCCAAGCCCCAGAAGTTTATGTCATCCCTCACATCTCCTCTTACAGTTCTTCTTAACGGACACCCAGGGTAATACCCAGACTTCATGTGAGGACGCTGCTGGTACTGCACTGATCTGCTCCGAACAGACTGATGCTTGTAATGGGAAAACTTTCATCACATGGTGGGATAAGCACTGAATCTGGTAAATGGGCTGTCCCTTTCTTAACCATTCAGCACTCATACGAAGAGATACGAAAGGAGCAAGCGTCAGTCTAGGTTAGATGGACAGACCAGGAAAGTGGGATTCCACCCGAGAGGGGAGTTCAGCTCACCAAGTTTCAGCCTAGGTTATGATTTAAAAAAAGAAAAACTCTTTTAAGTTAAAAGAAAATATTTCAGGAGAAAGTCCTAAGTCACAAGCCTGCTAGAGAAGGTCTGGACCCCCGATTAGGGATCTGGATCCCTAGTTTTTCTAGCCTAATCCCCACTGCTCCTCAGGATCACTCAGAGCAACAACACACTGAGTGCTGGTGGATTCCCTGGTTGCCACTCCTGTCCTCTCCTCCCAAAACACCTCTTTAAGGTGTTCAAATAAAGCCCCTGATGCTACCCATATGCTGCTAATACAGAGGTGGGGCAATACAAAATGCTAAAAGTTAGCTATGCATAATTCAAAGTGTAATTTTTACTGCCATGAGAACAGTAGAAAAATTAACATGAACAGGCTATCTATAATGCTCTGTAAAAATTACATAATTCAAGACAATCTGAAGAAGAGCAGAAGTAGGCATTCTTCATTAACATACAGAAACCCTCCTTCCCTAGCTCAATACATCCTCAGTAGGAAGCCAGAGAGATCAATCAGAGTTACATTTATGGATCCAACGAGTCTATTTGCCTCTCTGCTGCCCGAGATCCTCTGTGCTAAATATTATGACTCCAAGTGCACAAAGCAGAAAAGCTCCTGAATAAAATGAACTGAACCAAAAGGGTGATATGCCAAGTTTAATTTTTTCCTTTCAAACTCAATTGCTTTCTCACTAGAAAAAAAAACAAGGTAACTTTATTTTGATTCTGTTTCTGAGCTCCCTAAATAAAACCATCAAAAACTACAGACAAAGATTTTTCATAGAGACAATGTAGAGGTACAGTTTCATTTTAAGCTATTTTTATTCTCACAAATTTCAGAGCAATGGCTTTCTAAAAATTAAAAAAACTGGGTCCCTACCAAGTGCCAAACTACTAAATGTAAGGACTCAGCAGCAGTAACAGAGAAGGTTCCCTGCCCTCATGGAGCTCATAGGATAAAAGTGAAGACAGATATGTACAAATAAGTGAGTAATAATTAATTAACTAGAACAGTTATATGTGGGGAAAAAAACAACAAATACACAATGCTAAGAAAGCCTACAACCGGGGCGAGGGAAGGTTTCCTGAGAGAGTGAAACAGAGAGATCCAGTAAGGAAGGTGGCCTCGCGACAAAGGTTCATGAAGACGGGAGAAGTGCTCAGCCACCGCTGTGTGGGGAACACAAGAGATGATTACGCTCAACATACATTCAGATCACGAGCTTAATGAAGGCTATCAGGAAATCATGACTAGTTCATGGTGCCCACCAGCTTGTCTAATTACAACCCATCTCACAGCAAAGCTCATTCTTCAGCATCCAGCCCTCAGATGAGGGCCTCACCTGGAACGAGAGCGCACGCTTGCAGCTGTCTGATGATGTGGCTCAGCTCTCCCTGAAGGTTAGCGCCACTGGAATTCTTGAGGGCCTCCAGCATGTTCTCAGCATCGACCGTACCATCACCCTCAGCATCGAACTGGGCAAAGGCCTAGAGACAAGAGACGCAAGAAAATCAGGCATGGGTCCAAACTGTGAACAACTGACCCTCTGTAAGGCCAGTGACTTTTGTTATTGTTGTGGGAAGAGTTCATATCTATCATTCAAAGAACAAATAAGTTCGGGACAGTAACTCACAATGTTCTGCAGAACGTGTGTGGACAAGTATTGCTACCTGTAGGCACGACATCCAACATCATCATCTTGTCTCTTTCAAGAGAGTAAGCCCCCGTTCCAAAATAATTTCAGAAGAAAGCCATTGAGGCAAAAATGTTCAACTGGTTACAAAGTGCCAACAACAAAGCATTGGCTTAGGGTAGCATCTCCGGTTTAGTAGGGCTTTCTATTTTAAACTCTCTTTGGACCCGAGAGCTAACTTGGTTTATCTACTTTACAGCCCTGTTAACACTAACCTTTAACTATAATCTAATTTCACACTGTTCATGTCGGGGAACCAGGTACAGCATGGGATTTGGCTTGAATCCTGCTCTGTCACTAACTGGCCGTGTGACTTCAAAAACACACTCCTTTGCCTCCATAAGCCTCAGTTTTTTTTTTTTTTTGGCTGTGCTGTGCAGCATGTGGGATCTTAGTTCCCAGGTCAGGGATCGAACCTGTGCCTGCTGCATTGAGAGTCTTAACCATTAGACCGCCAGGGAAGTCCTTCATCCTGCTTTTCTTCTGATTAGACCCAATCAGGAAAGCTGAGTTTACTTTGGAAGTCACACACCCAAAGTAAGTAAGATAGAAGAGATCAGAAGAAACAGACTGTGATGAAGACGAGACTAGAAATTGCCCTGCGAGAAAAGCCTGGAATCTCCAGTGAGAAGAAAAGACGACTGGGATAATAGACTCCGTTTCAAACATCTGATGGGCTACTACGGGAAGGAGCAGTTGTAATTAAGGTCATCAGATGGAAGCCAGAGGGAAAAGCTCCATCATAAAGACAGACGCATCTGTTGTTGGTGGGGTGTGAAGACGGATTAGGAGGCTCCGGAAGGAACGCCCAACTCATCCCTCAAAGCTTCAGTTAGCAAAAGCTGGACAAGGAGCCACCAAGGTGTTCAAAGACGTCACACTAAACAAATGCATTTACCTTTGCTCCCTCCGGAAATTCCACTAAGACGATGTTATAGAGGGAATTTTTTTTTTTTTTTTAAGTATAAGGACAAAGCAAACAGGAGATATTGCAACAGCAACAAAATCTTGGAAGCTGAGAGGCAAATGGATTTCTGGGACAACTGGATAAATTGGAATATGGACTGGGTGTTAATGAAATAGATATGAACAGGAGAGTGAAGACCACTAACTGAAAAAACTAAGTTACAGAAGAGTATTAGAAAATGACCTTATGTTAAACAAAATGCAAATATGCACTTTCCACATTGGTACCAAACATACATAGATTTATCAGCAGAGAGTCCCTTGGACTGCAAAGGAGATCAAACCCATCAATCCTAAAGGAAATCAACTCTGAATATTCGCTGGAAGGACTGATACTGAAGCTGCAGCTCCAATACTTTGGCCACCTGATGCGAAGAGCTGACTTATTGGAAAAGATTTTGATGCTGAAAAGACTGAAGGCAAAAGGAGAAGGTGATGACAGAGGATGAGATTGTCAGACAGCATCACCGATTCAATGGACATGAATTTGAGCAAACTCTGGCAGATGGTGAAGGACAGGGGAGCCTGGTGTGCTGCAGTCCATGGAGTTGCAAAGAAGCAGATACAACTGAGCAACTGAATAATAATAATAATCTGAAAGAGTACATATCAAGATATTAATAGTGGTAATATGCCAATCTACATATGTTGCTTTTATAGTGATAAAAGGGAAATTATAAACATTAAAACATTTGAAGCACACCCTAATATGAAGGGTAGAGCCAATGGGTGTGGAGGGAGGTAGAGCAGAAGCACAGCCTCTGTCTGCCCTGAGGCCCAGGACATGAACGCACAGCACCAATAACAGCTACATCCCAGCTCCTTCACGTTGTAGCACAGGAAGGAAACAGATATACTGTGTGATTCAAAGTCTGAGGGGATTAGCACAATGGTAACCCATTCAATGCGGAATGACACATGGTTTGGGAAGCTCTGAATTAATATTTTAGCACTCACTAAATTTTAAGCAGTGCACAAACCATTTATTCCAAATAACAGCAAGATTACTATTAACCTCCTCATTTTAAAGTGGTACATTTTACAGAGAGGTCAGAAAACTTGCCCAAAGTCATACAGCTAGTATTTGACCCCAAGGCTCCAGAGCTCATGTTCTTCACCACAACCCACTTTTCTTCCTTTGACCAGATAACCCCTGGGGTTCCTTGCTGTCCAAGACCAAGTGCTCAAAACCTCTCTCTTATCCATCCCTTTCCTCCGTCTTCTAACCCTGGCTCTCGGCACCTTGAGCCCAGGCTTACTCAACATCAGCCTTAAAGCTGAGACTCACTCTCTCTAAAGCGCAGGCAGCGCTCAAGCCCTACTCCCACCAGAACTGCTGCACTCCAGGTGCCACCTGCCTCAAGTGCTGCCTGTTCCCAGCTTCCCACACAGCTCTTGCCGTTTAGGGCTGGTAAAAAGTCTATACGACAAGGCTATGTGAATAAGTGACATTTTTCTATTTTTAACAGACTCTGTTGATCCGTTAGTAGTTAATGAATATGATCAAAAGGATTTTCAAACAAACGAAAAATAAAGACAGTTTGGGTGAGGAAAAAAAAAAACCATCAGAAGAGTGCTGCTAACAGCTTCACTGAACAAATATGCAATTTCCTAACACTCGCGAAACTGCCCTTAAAAAAATGCAGAGGTTTTGAAATCTACCACTTAGCATCTAGTTTGTCTCACAGGAGCCAATTTACTTAGCACCTATTTAACACCAGCTGACAGGGAGCCACTTCTGCCTGACCTGCGCTCGGCTCTGTGCACACTAAGGTGGAATCCTGGCTCTCCAAATCCCCATGGCCTAGGAGAAGACAGATCCACAAACCAGCAGCAGCAATGTGACGAGTGTGATCGTTACAATAATAGAAGTAATAGCATAACAAGTACAAGAGCTAATACTGAATAGACAGGGAAAGAGAGGTTAAGGGATTTTGTTCAAAGTCACATGGTTAGGACTGGTGGAGCCTGGATGGGAATTCTGGTATGATTTGGGACCCCACGCTGTCAACCACTGTGACCTGAGCTAACAGACACTCTGGAGGCCAGAAGCCCAGGAGTGGTAGAGACATTTGGGGGAAATGGCCCTTAGAAAAATGGGGAGCCACTCAAGTTCCTAAAGCAAGACAGTACACAATGAAGTGGTAGTCTGGAAATCAGGGAGAGGCAAGACAGAGCAGTGACCTCTCCTTCATAGTTCTCGGGGATCATGAAGCTCTCCACAAGAAGCCAACACCATCATATCCGCCACAGCAAAGCATACAGAGCCAGAACAACCTGCAGTTCACCCAGGATCGTCCTCTCTGCGCTGCCTCGTCACTGTCAATGGCCAGCGCTCACTGAGGACTTCCTGTGTGCTGGAAGAGTGCAGGCAGGTGGCGGGGGCCTCGGAGCCTCATGCAGAGCAAGACCCACAGTGTGCTCCAAGTGTCAAAAGACCTGTCCAGAACGGAAAGAAGAGCCTCAAGGGAAGGAGTGAAAATGCGATGATACAGAAGCCATCTGAATCACGCCACAGGACAGGCTTGGTCCCGACTGTCCTGACCAGGTGATGGGGCCAAGGAGGGCAATCTTGGAGAACACACAGAAGAAAGGTCCACAGACCAGACAAGGCAAGCGTCCCATGGGGGACAGAAGTAGGGGAGGTCAGACAGGGAGACAGGCCAGCCTGCAGCCTCCACCTCATTCCGAGGAATATGGACCCGATCCCTTTGGCAGTGAGGAATGCTTACAGGCTCTCTGCTGAGGGTAAGACCGCTTTGTCTTCATGGTACACACACACGGCTCTCATACTCTGTCTTAAAAGGGCACAGAATTACATCTGCATGACTCTATTTGCATAGTTCTTGGGCTCAGAGCCATTCTAAACTAATCAATACTATGACACGATAATGCCAAGATGGTATTTTTCTCCAAGTTTCTTCTAAACTCCAGCAGTGACTAAGAATCTTTTTAAGTTTTCACTAAAACTATATTTAACTGCTTCCTCAATGTCAATAAATATCTTCTTGGGAATTTTCTGACAGTCTAGTGACAATCTGAGCTCTCACTGCTGAGGACCCAGGTTCGATCCCTGGTTGGGGAACTAAAATCCCACAAGCCATATGGTGCAGGTGGAAAAAAAGAAAGAAAAGGATTATCTTCCTATTAAAAGTTAATGGATTGAATATAAAATATGAAGCTGGAGAATAAGGACTGTCAAAACAAACACTGGCTCTGAGAAGGGACTGTGCTAAGATAAGAAATAAATGAATAAAAAAAGTCCTTCCTTCAGACTTTACAACCCTACAAATTTCACAAAGTAGGCACCAAAGCTAATAAGGCAAATTAATCAAATAAGACCTGTTCATCCTAAATCGCCAACTTCAAGCCATCTGCTATCATCCTGTGCTCAGCGCATTTTTCCTGCTCTAGAGGATATACATGACCTACTGGAAGCATATCATAGTAAGAGCACAATATCTAATCTCTGGTCAAATAAGAATTTAATTTTAACTCCAATTCCTCTTCTGCATAGGAGTCAATTAAATCCTGCTCCTTGTGAGCAAATCAAAGACTCTCTTCCCATGGACTACACCCATCAAGAAAAGAGGTGTGTTGTAACCATAAAATGATAACGTTTCAGACTTTGGTCCCCGGTATAACTTCAAGAATTTCTTTAGGACAACACCTCAAGCAAGCAAGGTCTCAGGAATGTGAAGGCAAGATAGCTGGACAGACATAGATGGCAGCAGGAGCCAAAAGAACCAACACATACAACATGGAAATTCTCACCACTACACTAGTAAATACTATACCCCGACGAGAACCTGCTCTAAAATTTGGGCACTGCCTGCTTCCTAGCCTTGTTCTCCTTTTGCTGCAATCTAGCCATATGAGTCAAAGATGGCAAAACTGTAACCCAATATCTGTCCTTTTCCTCAGTAATTTAACTACTGGGTTTTAGCTGAATATATGGCCATGGAATAAGGGATCTTTCCCAACCTCCCTTGCAGTTAAGTGTGGCCACGTGGCTGGGTTTGGTCAAAAGAGTTTGTGGCCCTCTCCTTCCCTTTCTAGCTGATTGTGGAAAGCAGCAGCAAAGGAGTCATGTGGGTCACTAAGTGGAAGGTGACTGTGGAAGACGACAGCACCAGGTAGACAGAACCAGTCCCTGGCAACTGTGAAACTTGCATATATCAATCCTTGAGTGCCTACTTGGACTTTTACATTAAAAGCTTCTTTATTGTTTAAAGCACTGATGCACTGGATTTTCTCTCCCTTGAAGCAGTCTGTAGCCCAAAGACATCATACCAGTCTTTCCTGTTCTGTGGACATGGGGCTTGTGCGTGTGACACCCTGTCTGAAACAGGGCTCACACCTTCTGCTCCTTGTCTTTCAGTTTTCACATCTGAGCTGGAAAGTTACTTTCTCAGGTATGTCTTCTTTGACACCCTGGATGAGGTCAAATACTCCTGCTATTTTTTCATTATGCTTTCCCTTGAATAACTCACCCACCTATAAATTGCTGGGTTAATGTGCATCTCTTTCAGTATTAAATACTTTTTTTTTAATGTAGACCATTTTTTAAAGCCTTCATTGAATTTGTTAGAATATTACTTCTATCTTGCACGCCTGCTCAATTACTAAGTCCAGTCTGACTCTTTGCAACGCCAAGCAAGATATTCCCAACCCAGGGATCCAACCAGAATGTCCTACATTGGCAGGCAGATTCTCTACCACTGAGCCAGCTTCTGTCGTATGTTTTGGCCTTTTGGCCCCAGGTCATGTAGGATCTGAGTTCCCTGATCAGGGATTGAACCATACTCCCCTGCACTGGAAGGTGAAGTCTTAGCCACTGGATCACCAGCGAAGTCCTAAGCAGTAGATACTCTCTAAAAGTAAGTATCTTGCTTTGTCCACTGTCATTCAAGACCTTGGCACTCAGTATATGCCCAACGAGCATTTGCTCAGTGAAAGAACAGATAAAGTCATTGCCCTTGCGTGAATTCTGGACCACACCTCAAGGACGTCTTGGCCTTACATTACAGGACTTTTGAAGCTCTATTCCTGTCAGACACTCTCACAATTGTAAACACTTTCCCTCCATTGTCTTTGGATCCTTCAAGATATCTGCATCGCTCTTTCTGACTGCTTCACTTTCTCACTATACGTCTAGGACTAGAGTGGAAAGTTATTCAAGACCTTGGCACTCAGTATATGCCCAACGAGCATTTGCTCAGTGAAAGAACAGATAAAGTCATTGCCCTTGCGTGAATTCTGGACCACACCTCAAGGACGTCTTGGCCTTACATTACAGGACTTTTGAAGCTCTATTCCTGTCAGACACTCTCACAATTGTAAACACTTTCCCTCCATTGTCTTTGGATCCTTCAAGATATCTGCATCGCTCTTTCTGACTGCTTCACTTTCTCACTATACGTCTAGGACTAGAGTGGAAAGTACTGGGAATTTCCTGGTGGTCCAGTGGTTAGGACTCTGTACTTTCACTGGGAAGGACCCAGGGTTTGATCCCTGGTCAGGGAACTAAGATCCCACAAACAATGCAGCCAAAAAAAAAAAAAAGCAAATTCCTGGAGGTTGAAAAAAAAGGAGACCTTTCACTAAGTAACATGACTGACATTTTCAAAAGCCGGATGCCTTACAGGTATTCTTAAAAGGAAAATATAAGACACACACAAACTACATTGTCTGAACTCTGGGCATGTAGAGGAAAACATTTTTAAAATATTTGAAAAGCCTCTGGTTTAAAGTGTAAATCAGTCTCTAACGGCATTAAAATACCTTTTCTGTTTATGTACTCATTCTTCATTGACACTGAATATACTACATGGTTTACCCATTTTCACAAATTAAGTACCTTTTTGTTATAACATTGTGGACTTAATGAAAGAGGGCCTTAAGAAGCTTGTAGTGTGACATAAGACAAAGAAACAAAACCCAAGAAATCTGAGTGACAGTCTCAGTTTCATCAATGACTCACAGAGTCAGTCATTCGCTTCTTAACTCTAAAATGAAGTGGCTGGTACAGATAATCCCTAAGATCCCTTGCAAGGAAAACACTTTGTTGCCATATCAATTTGCTATTAATCACTTAACAAAGATGATATTGGTGATTATGCCCCAAACTATATAATCACAAGTAATCACAGGAAACCTGGTATTTGCCCATTACTTGTAGGTTCTAGGGAGTTTAAATGAGACTAAAATATGATCCTTCAAAATCTAAAAACCTATGTGGGTTTTGGAAAAGCTAGTTTCTGCGAGATGGGAATGGTTTTCAGAATGTGAATTTTTCCAATATATGTTATTCTCCTCCCACATTCGTTAGGACCCCACACTGCACTCAGAAGGTGCCTCTGCAAAAACCCACTGGCCAATAAAACCGAATGGTTTTCATGGCCACTCTCTTGATCCTTGTACTAAATCCCCTCAGGCCATCCTGGAGGGCAGCTGATGCAGCGTCAGGCAACAGCACAAAGGTCTGTGCTACAGCAACATGCAAAGACATCTTCCAGTACTTCTGAGCCAGAACGGCCCAGCCGAAGCTTTCCACAGCTCTGGTAAAGGTTAGAGAGATTGACAGTCGGCTCCCGGAGTGAACAGGCTGGAAGCTCCCACTGTGGGTCCCGGCATACTCAAGCTCCTATTCTCAGAAGCTGCCAACCCTACGGGTTCCTGCCCAGCCTCTCCAAAGCCACTGCCTACCTCTTCATGCCCTTAGTGCTGACCGCCCTGCCCCCGCCCCACAATCGCTAGTCAGTCCTGACCTCCTCGAACCGCTCGCCCGAGAAGCCGGCGCCACGAGCCTCCAGCAGCTCCCCGAACTGCTCCAGGGTGACGGACTCTTCGCCGCGGCCCAGGCGCTCTTCCAGCCAGCGCAACAGCGCTCCGTGGTGCCTGGACACCAGAGACTCGCAGGGCGGCGTGGGCCGCAGAGCAGCCGCCGCCTCTCGCAGCCGGGCCGGCTCCAGCAGCGCCGCGGCGGGCGGCAGCGCCGGGGCCGCGGGGCCCTGGCCGGGGGTCGTGCCCGAGTCCGCGGCCCAGTCCTGGTGCGGGCCCCAGCCCTCGCCCCCGGCGGCTGCCGCCTCGTCTTCACTGCTGTGACTCGGAGCGTTCCCCATGAGGTCTCCGTCTCGGGCGCCCGGCTCTGCTGCCGCCGCCGCCGCCGCCTCCCCGCCACGACCTGTCAACCTCCGACGGCACCCGGCGGGCGGGGACCGGGAAGGGACGACGGCGGCGGCTGCGGCTTCCGGCTTCCTCGCCGACAAGCGAGGACTTCTGTCGCAAAGGCGCCGTTAAGCGGACACCAGCTGTCGTGAGACAGCAAGCCGGGGACACCCTGATTTCCAAGAGGGCGCTGCTGTCATTACGTCTACGTAGCCCGCAGCTTCCTTTGCTACCATCTTTGTTGGGGGCGGACAACCTGCAGGCCAGAATATCCTCTACCAGTCACTTCCTTAGTATCTCTCAACAGTCGCTAGCTATGCTAGAAAAATACGAGGCAGGTTGGAGCCAAGGAGTGAGCTTTTCGCCAAAGACTTTCCCTTCCAGTGCCCCATTGACCCCTTAGTGACATGCGGACCCGCGAAAGCGCGCGTCGCGCCGGTGACGTCGCGGCCGGTTCTCCGCCATCTTAGCTGTGGACCAAGAGGTGGCAACTTCGGAGGAGCCAGGAGGGGTACGGCTGCGTCAATGCCGGGGCTCGGCGGGCGTGGGCTCTGGCTGGGCCTGGCCGTGGCCGTGGCGGCGGCGGCGGCGATGGCCGCACGGCTGATGGGCTGGTGGAGTCCCCGCGCCGACTTTCGCCTTTTCATACCCGAGGAGCTGGCCCGCTATCGCGGCCGCCCAGGGGACCCGGGCCTCTATTTAGCTTTGCTCGGCCGCGTCTACGATGTGTCCTCTGGCCGGAGGCACTACGAGCCCGGGGCCCACTATAGCGGCTTCGCAGGTATTAGCAGGGCCGTTCACGCCTTTTCCTGCTACGAGGCGGGCGGGTAGCCGCCTGCGCTTCATCATGCACGTATTCATTTATTCGTGTGTTCATTTCCTTTTTTCCTCCCCACATTTCGTCAGACCTGCGTGGGGATAGCTCATTTCGTCAGCTGCATCATCCATCTGGTGTGTTTTGACTATGGGCAACTGCCACCGGCCTCTATTCTCCCTGTCTTTCCCCACCGCTCCTCCTGACTAGGTTGGAGAAACACATCACTTGTTTCTTGTCAGTTACTCTTTACCGGCTTGGAGAAGCTCCCAAGACCTGCTTTGTGCCACACTGCGTGGCTCTCAGGGGACAGAGATGAGTCGCTGCCTTCAGGGTTCCCCGGCTGATTCCAATCATTTATTCAGTGTGTCCCAGTGAGAAATGACTTCCTTTCCCCCACCTCAGGTTTCCCTAGAAGAATAGTACATTTGATTTGCTCCTAGTACAAATGCTTTTATCTGTCTTCTTTAAAGAACTTTATCAGGGACTTTCGTGGGACCCAGGTTGGACACCTGATCGGGAAACTATACGTCTGAATGCTACCTGCAGGGAAGGTTGTCGATCCCACCTGCTGCAAGTAAGATCTGGTGCAGCCAGATAAATATAAAGTTCATCATCAGGCTAGAGCACAGGGAAGAAGTCTGGCCATCTTTATAGTTCTTCAGTACTTAGAACAAAGTTGGGCATATATTAGGCCACAAAGAACATTTGTCAAATGAGGCTTATTCTAACCCTATTTTAGAGCCGGGGAGGATTGGAGAATGTAATTTGCCTAAAGCCCTCAAAACTAAGTCCTCACTAGGACCACCCCTTTTATAGACGTTGCTTTACCAACCCAGAGGAGTGACCACCTCCCAGATTAAAAGAGAAAAAGTAAATGAGGAGCAAGCCTAAGGCCAGTGACTAAGCTGATATTAAATAAGCATTGTCCATTTGTCATTATCTCTGGGGAGTTGGGAAGCTGCCTCTGGCACTTAAATACAAGGCATGTCCCCGTCTCTAGGGAGAACTTGAACAGTAGAAGCACTGACAGAAGGAATTACGTGCAGTTGATGGTGCTGACACGTCCTCAAACAGTCCGAGAGAGGGAAAGGACTTACCCAGGGCTGCCCAGTGAGTGAGAAGCAGAGATGCAACGTAAATCAAGTGTTTTCACCTGCCAGGTGAGGACACTTTTGGATGTACTCTCCTGCCACGCCCTGATGCAGCTGTCATGGCTGTATGCCCATGTGAGCAAAAACCTCTCTCTTTCCAGGGTGATTTTTCTTTTGCAATGTGCTCTCCTGTAGAGTGAGTTCATGTCCCATGTTATTCATCCATTTATTAACCACCGCCATGTAGCTCACCTTGTCCCCAACCCCCTACACACTCTAGTAGGGAAGCAGATACATTCCCTTATTCATTCGCTCAGTCAGTATTTTTATTAAGATATTCAGATGGTATAAAATCCACCCTTTTAGACAGTGGTTTTTAACATGGGAAGTTGGGCTTTCCTGGTAGCTGAGCTGTAAAGAATCGGCCTGCAATGCAGGAGACCCGAGTTCGAGTCCTGGGTCAGCAAGATCCCTGGAGAAGGGATAGGCTACCAACTTCAGTATTCTCGGGCTTCCTTCGTGGTTCAGACAAACCTGCAATGTGGTAGACCTGGGTTTGATCCCTGGGTTGGGAAGATTCCCTGGAGGAGGGCATGGCAACCCACTCCAGTGTTCTTGCCTGGAGAATCCCATGGACTGAGAATCTTGGTAGGCCACATGGAGTCACTAAGAGTTGGACAGGACTGAGCAACTAAGCACACACAACATGGGGAGCTGTGTAAATATCACCTCTGTCTTATTCCAGGGCATTTTATCACCTTCCCAAAGAAACCCCATTTTTGTTAGGAGTCATTCTCCATCCCCTCCGACTACTTGGCCCCTGGCAATCAGTATCTACTTGCTGTCTCAAAAGATTTGCCTCTTCTGGCATTTCATGTTCATGAGTCATACTTGTGACCTTTTGTGTCCTGCTTCATTCACTTGCCATAATGTTTTCAAGGTTCATGCATGATGTGTTGGCGTGTATCAGTACTCTATCCCTTTTTATGGCCCAATAATATTCTGTTGTGTAGATTTTGTTGATCTGTTCATTATTTCTTGGATATTTAGGTTCTTTCCACGTTTTGATTATGATGAATAATGCTGTTATGAACATTATGTACAAGTTTTGTTGTGGACGTGTGTTTTCAGTTCTCATGTGTATACACCTAGGAGGGGAATTGCTGAGTCTTATGGTGACTCATGTTTAACTTTTTTGGTTGTGCTGGGTCTTCTTTGTCGCATGCAGGCTTTCTCTAGTTGTGGCGAGCAGGGACAGCTCTTCATCGTGGTGCACAGGCTTCTCATGGAGGAGGCTTCTCTGGTTGCAGGCCACAGGCTCTAGGGCACACGGGCTTCAGGAGTTGTAGCTCTTGGGCTCTAGAGCGCAGGCTCAGTCGTTGTGGTGCATGGGCTTAGTTGCTCTGTGGCATGTGGCATCTTTCCAGACCAGCTACGGGGAATGATCAATTTGTTTAAAATATCACTCCAAGTGTTATATAGAAAATAGATTAGTGGAGGACAGAAATAAACACAGGGAGACCTTCTGGGGTTTACTCTAGTAGCTTAGATGAGAGATGCCAGCAGCCTGGGCTTGCTTAGTGGTAGATGGAGCCAGGTAATCTGATACAAGAACTATTTAGGAAGACATTCGGACTTGGGAACTAACTGGATGTGAGGGATGAAGGAGGTGTCAAGGACTGCAATTCTGGATTGAGCAACTAGTTATTAACTGAGATAGGGAGTATTAGATTGGAGGGAGGTTTCCAGGGACTGGGGATGCCGTGCGGACATTTTGAACTTGTGATGTCTGAAAGTTCTCTAAGGAATGTTGAGCAGACAACTGGATATACAGGTCTGGAGCTCAAGATACAAATTTGGCACCTTTGGTATTGAGGTGCTACTTGAAACCACAAGAGTGGATGAGATCATCAAGGGGAGGGTGTGGATGGAGCAGAAGAGGTGAACGAGAATTGATCCCCGAGACTGGCAGAAAACGAGCTAGAAAAAAAAAAGAAAAGAAAACGAGCTAGAGGGGCAGGAGGAAACCCAGGAGTGTAGTGTCATGGAAGCCAGGGGACTGCGCCGTGTGAAATGTTGCTGAAAGTCAATGAAAGAATGGGGTATGTGCCAGAACGTGTGTCCAGGATCCAGGAGCATCTGTCACCGAGGAGGAGAGATTAGCTTTGCTTGGGGCTGGGGAGTGAGGGTTTTCGGGAGATATTTCTCAGAAAATAGATTCTTGAGTTGGTATCGTGTTGGTGATTTACAAACTGGTCTACGGGAAACATCTCTCCTGCAGGCCGGGATGCATCCAGAGCGTTTGTGACGGGAGACTACTCTGAGGCAGGCCTTGTAGATGATGTATCCGGCCTGTCATTTTCTGAGATGCTGACACTCCAAAACTGGCTTTCCTTCTATGAGAAGAATTACAGATGCATTGGTAGGTATTCCGCAGGTCATTTCCATAGGTTTCATTAGTTGTCTTGAATTTGTCGCACTGCACTGCATGTGAGATATTCGTTCCCTGACCAGGGATCGACCCATGCCCCTTGCATTCGGCGCTCAGAGTCTTAGCCACCAGACCACCAGGGAAGCCCCCGGGAAAACCTTCTAGAAGTGCTTTCTGCTGCTTCTCTTGCCATATGACAGGGGCTGCTAGTGAAGGCCACCTGTACTTTAGGACTTGGAGATAGAAGTCCCTGCATCTAAGAACTGGTACCTTCTTGGCTCTGGCCTCTTGCAGCTGCTCTTGCTGCCATTGCTTAGACCTTACAAATTCTGACAGGATTTTAAACTAAAACCAGTCCATGCAATGTGTCCACTGAAGGACTGAGGCAGAAAAGAATGATGGACGGGGCAGAGCATGAGCTTGGGGTCAGACCTACTTACGAGCTTCAGAGACTCCCCAGCTACTTCCTCTCCCAGTCCGTCTCCCAGGACCATGGGCACTGATTTCTCTCATAGCGGTGTATGAGGATTACAAAACATTGATAAAGTGCCAGCAAAGCTCCTGATACTGAGTGAACGCTCGATGGATGACTTATTTATGTTACATAAGACAAAATAATTCAATGTGCGGAAGAACTTAGCCACAAAAATGTTATGCAATAAGCAATTCATTCATCAAGCATTTATTGAACACCTGCTCACTTCAAGTGCTGTGAAACATTGAAAAATGAGTGACAGGTGGTTCCACTCTCAGGGAACTGATGTCTGGAAGGGGGTAAGATTTTATGTTTTCTGTCCCGGAAGTCTCTACACCCAAAACAGGGAGGCTTCTATCCGGAGTGGTGTAAGACATTGAGAGACGTGGGGGCAGAAGGCGCCACAAGTCCTTCCAGCCAGCTCCTGATAAACCAGGAGCCAGCCAGCCACCATAGAGCCCCAGGGGCAGAGCTCTCCTGGGGACTCAAACTCTCCTGGGGCTTCTGCAGGAGAGGCCTCTGTCCTGCCCCCTCCCGCCACTGTGCTGACGTCAGCTTTCCTGCTGCCACAGGAGGGTGATAGGAAGGTTCTATGGAGAGGATGGGCTCCCCACCCCAGAACTGACCCAAGCAGAAGCCATGATGACCAAAGGCTTGGAAGCGGACAGACAGGAGCTGCTAGAGAAGCAGAGGTTCCCACCGTGCAACGCTGAGTGGAGCTTCATCAGGGGTAGCCGGTTCTGGTGTTCCCAACAGAGGTAAATGGGCTTCCCATCCGTTCCTCCCGCCTCTCCCCCAGATCCAGCTTCTAGGTCATCTGAGTTGTTCCCTGAGGCCATAAGTTGAGAGTTAACCCAGGAGAACTTTGTCAAGACCCATGTGCCCTGGGATAGTGATTCTTAAGCCGGACAGGGCTTCTGAGATGCTCCCAGGCCAGTGAGGGCAGGGGAGCCTTTCACTGGGGTTGTCAACCAAGCAGGAAAGTGGGGCTGCGTCCTGCGAAGGCAGATGGCTGGGGCAAGGGGGAGCGCAGAGAATGGAGGACTCTGCCCTTGGAGGGGAAGCTGGAGGAAGCTGGGGTGTGGGGGGTTGGGGAGAGCATGACAGTTCAAGTGAACACCGCAGACTGTCACCTTGAGAAAACGCCAAGATGGGAAGTGGAATGGCGTCCACTTTGCACAAGGCCTGGCTCGCTGCCTCCCTCCCCTCCCCAGAGACACTCAGGAGTTAGTGCTTCTAAGAAGCCCTCTTTCCTTCTTTCCTTAGTGGAGGTGTGAACAGAGACTGGATCGGCGTTCCCAGGAAGCTGTTTAAGCCAGGTGTCAAGCCCCACTGCGTGTGTGTGAGAACAACTGGCCCCCCGAGTGACCAGTCACCGGAAAACCCTGTGCACAGAAATCGTGGGGACCTGGACCACCCCAACTTGGGGGAGTACCCAGGCTGCCCACCCCTCTCCATCACATGCTCCGTCCCCCTCTAAGCTGTACCGTGTGTCCATAACCCCTAGGGAACCCTGCCTAGAGCCCTAACAAGCCAGAGGATGGCTCCTACGTGAACAAGAGGGCCTGGAAAGACTGGCCCACACTCTGCAGACGGACTCATGCCCCGCCCCGCAGGCTCACTGTCTGGTGACTTGGGCCAGCGCGTGGCAACCTGCCTGGTCCTGGTCAGTCTGTCGTTGCCACTGTTCCTCGGGTCTCCCCCTCTGGAGTTGGCAGACATTAATTAATGGGCACAGATATGACCAACTCGAAACTCACTGGACCGACACACAAAAGGACTGTGTTCCAACAGCTTCTTTCCCAGGGACTCCTGGGCTGCCAGATCAGCCGCTGGCCTGGCCCTGCTTGTAACGCCCACCCTGGTCAGGGATCAGGGGCTCTGGCATTCCTTCACCATCCAGAAACAAGCAGACACATCCAGAAAGCCCAGATGAATGAACAGTGCTAACACAGCCCTGTTCCCGTTCCCCACGTGCTATTGTGAGCCCTTTTGCAACCATTCTTAGATGTAAGACCTGTGCCCAAAGGCAAACTTGCATTGACAACCAAAAGCCACACAGTTAATCTGAGCTGGACCCATATAGTGATGAACCAGGACAGGCTGATTCTGGAAAAGGAAAAGCTTTTGCTTGTATAGATGCAGCAAATCCAGATCTCTCTGAACAGACTACAATTTATGTAGTCTTTTGTGATTTTAATTAAAAAAAAAAAAACACTGGCTGCGCTGGGTCTTCGTTGCAGCGTGTGGGCACTCTAGTTGTGCCACGGGCTCAGTTCTCCGTGGCATATGGGATCTTAGTTCTCTGTCCAGGGATCAAATTCGTGTTCCCTGCATTGAAAGGTGGATTCTTAACAGCTGGGCCACCAGGGAAGCCGCAAAGCAGCTATCTAAAGCAAGGATGTAATTTCTTGAACACTTAAATTAGGGATGTGCATCTGAATGTACACGTGCTCAGCTGTGACTGACTCTTTGTGCCTCGCGGCTGTAGCCCATCAAACTCCCTTGTCCATGGAATTTTCCAGGCAAGGATACTGGAGTGGGTTGCCATTTAGGATGGTGTGCTTTCAAAGGGAGAAGTCTGCATTTTCAGCCAAAGGTAGTTTTCACAGCCCTACACAAACACTGGGAAGCACAACATCCAAGCCTGGGCAAGGCTGCAAAAGCCAGTACCGACAGCCTGGACAGTGGGTGGTGCGTCCAGGGTCATCTGTAATCTCCCACACTGGGCCAAGTTCATGTATTACCTCCTAGATTTAAGTTAAGCAGCTGGGGGCAAGGAGTGTTCCCACATTACCGATAAGGAAACGAACCTGGCATGAATCCAGGTTCACAGTCTCTCCATCTGCACCTTCACCTCAGCACCTCCCAATCCCCTCAGCTGTTGACCTAAACATTCTCTGTCCTTCCTTTCTCTGTCTCCTCCCCTTTATCATTCATCTCTTCTAATAGCTTTCCAGGTCCCCTGACTAGAAAACAGGCCGCCTCCCCTTAATCAGAGTGTATTGCTGTCCTATGGCCGCAGCTGCTCTTGACCCCTGGACCCTGCTCTGAGCTCCCTTTGCCACCCAGGATCTTCCTCACCTGCCCTTTGGGACCTCTCACTTCTTCCTGCCTCCCTCACTTAAGTCTGCATTCAACAGCACACTTCCCTCCCCTCACGCCAGATTCCTCTCAAATACCAATCTATCTATCTCCTGTCCCAGCAAAGATTTTATATTAATTTTAGGAGTAAAATTGCTTTATGATGTTAGTTTCTGCTGATGACAAAGTGAATCAGCCATGTGCATACATACAGCCCTTCCTCTCGAGGGCCACCCTTCCCACCACCCATCCCAACAAAGCTTTTGAAAACGCTGCCCATGCTCACTGTCTCCTGCTCAGCCCCCATTTGCTGTGTAATACAGTCGCCCGGCTTCTGCCCTCTGCTCAGCAGCAGGCTCAGCTGTGTGCTGGCAGAGCCATTCCACATTCAATTACCACCTACCTGGGCCTGTCATATTCGAGGGCCTTCATGCAAGCGCCCCTTGGATTTTTCATTTCCCTTATCTCCCTCCAGCATTCCTTCTCAGCCTCGTGTCCTCCACACACCCTTCTCTCCAGCTTCTCTCCCTCAGCTGTCATCTAGTTTGTTTGGGCGCCTTCCTGATCATTTCTGCAGGCACCGCAGACTCCACAGTCCTGGCATCCAATCTTCATCATCTTCCTCGAGATTCTTCTGGTTCCTCTGGCTGGTCCCACCATGGCCATGTTAAAGCAGCCCCGTCACACCAAGGACCCCTCCCAACCAGCCTCCAGGTCCTGGCAGTCCCACCCCCTTACCTGTTCCCAGCACTCCTCTGGCTGAGGCCTGCCTTTCTCACCTGCTCTAACTGGACTCCCTCCAGCTGGAACCCCGCAGCCCCCTACTGCCAAGTCCTTTCCTGCTGATCAGGGCATTATCCTCCAACTAAACCTCTTCCATGGCTCCCGCATCTGTAGAGATGAGTTGCTGGCTCTTCAGCAGCACAGGAGGCCCTCCTGTGGTCCGTCTCCTCTCAGCCTCTTCTCTCTCCCACCACCTCCCACGTGCTGAGCCCTCCAGCCTTCACCTTGCTGCTGTACGCGTGCAGCGCCTTCACCCAAGCTGCCCCTTCTGCCCGGAATGACACCTCTTGTGCTGTTTGTCTAGCTCTTGTTTCGTGGTAACTCAAGTCAACCGAGAGGCCTCTCCAATGTCAACCCACCAGTGGATTTAGATGTGCTTTCCTCTAGGAAAATAATTCTGCGTTCACGTCTAAAGTAACGACCATCACACTGCCCTGTAACTAAACTTCCTGCCAACCTCTCGCGCTGGACTGCACACTGTCCTTTGAGACGGGGACTGAACATTACTTGGCTGTGTAGCCCCACGGCTACTGTACCTAGCACATGGGGCCTGAAGAACTTAATAAAGGCACAAAGCAATGAAGCTGAGCCTAGAACTCAAGGCTCTTGTCCTGATTCAGTGCCATGGTCTCTGCCCTCCTGGAACAGGACAAACAGTAGGGAGGCGAACTTGAGTGAGGACCTTGTTCCAAGTTCCACACACCCCTTGAGCACAGTGCCTGAGGCATCCTGGTGACTCAGCCCCAGGTTAAAGGAGGACTAGTATCACTGCCACTGCTCTCCTGAGTTATTCAGATTTACCAAGCGCCTGTGTCCCCTGGGGTTGGGGCTGGGAGGACAGGGAGGCTCCTGCCCTCGGGGAGCTCACAGTGTGGCGGAGTGAAACCCCGGCTAGAGCAGCCTGAGGCCACTCCTGGGGGAGGAGCGTGGGGACAGCCCGGGGGCCAGGTCCAGAGGTAGATCTTTCCAGACTGAGAAAAAAAAGGAACGAAACGAGGCATACGAGAGCCATCCCAGCCAGGTATGGACTAGTCTGATTTCCATCCTCGAAACCACTTCCACTACCCGGGCCCCCAGACTCCTCCAAACGGGCAGCAGACACGACTCTCCCGGCCTGCACCAGGGGAGGACCTCACCATGCACACCGCTATTCGTGTACTTGCCCAAGACGGAGGATACATCGCTTATCACAGATCACCTTCCTCAGGGCAACCCTGTGAGCCAGGAAGAACCACGGTCACTTCTATTTTATAGACACAAAAACTGAGGCACAGAAATCATGCAACTTCCTTGTTTTGTACTCACTTAGTATTTACTGACATAATATGACCAATGTTCTCCTCAAGGATGGCTGTTAGGATTACTTGGGATTGTTTCACGAAAGCCCTTAACAGTGCCTGTTAATTACGAGAAAAGCCACCAGAAAAGATTTATCAATCACTACATCTGGCCTGAAGAAGCGGTGAGCAAAATGGAGGTTGGGTAAAGGAAAGGAAAACACTAGCTCAAGAAAGCATGAGGGCCAAGTGAGCTACTGGATTTGTGTGACTGTATGGGGGGGGGGGGCAGGGAATGGATCACTAGACTTTAACTTGCAAACCCCTATTCCTGCCTTAGTTTTCTCTGAAACCCACAGTTTAACAGTCCTTCCTTCAGACCATAGCTAGCAGAAACCTCACCATGATCTTCTCAAGTCATTCCTAAATAATGGAGTCAGGGAATTTCCAGGGTCTGCGGAAGAGCTGCAGTGGGGTCAGGGGGCTGAGCCGGAGCAGCTGTGGTCACGGGTGTCACCGTGAACTGAAGTCTGGGCACATACATCCAGGCAGCTGGTGGTTATGACCACAACAGCTATTTTTTCACTGCTGTCAACAATGTGTTTCTGAAAAAAGTGTTGGAAATTCAAACATTCCTGGAGGGTCGTTGTTAAAGAAATGTATTCACATGTCAGGAGTTTAAAAAAATTTTGTAATTTGTTTTTAATTCTTACTGGTACTTTTTGCGTTAAAAGGAACTACAAATGTTATTAAGGTTTCCACTTTAAATGCACAATTTTACCTCATTTTATTTATAAGGACTTGTTACAGAAAATGCAAATATCAATATTTGAAAAATACATTCCATTACACGAACTCCAAAGAAACAATGCTGATAAGTGCCATGGTCCTACTGATGCCCTTGCCCCACACCGACCCACCACCTGGAATGGCCTGGAAGCCAAAGTGGTCAACCTAAACACGTGCCTGCGGATTCTGCCCAGGCCTCCCCCTTGGTAGAACACACAGGGATGTGTGTCATGGTAACAGCCAACTCCACGCATCTACCCAAAAAATGATGTTAAGTCATTAAGTTGAGCAGGCTGCCAACTCAAGACTCCCTAGCTACAGAACACCAACATTGTCCTTTTTAACCGGTTAGTATATTGTTTATGCCACACAAAAAAGTAACTGTATAGGGAATGATCTTTCAAAGAAAGTCTTTAAGGCATCTATGATAACTTCTGGAAATTTAGTAAATGTTTTAGTCAAGTCAGTCAGTTCTTCACTGAATTACTTTCACAAAATGAGAACGTGGCTTCCAAACCCCTTTAGGAAATTTGTTTGCCCTCGGCTTCTTCCTCTTCCTGGCTGGGCGTGGGGAGCTTTGGTGCCTCAGATTAGAGGGGCTGGGCTTGCCAGTTCTGTGCCCACTTCTCCTGGGGCTGGTCCTGAGGGGAGCGAGCCCAGGCCCCAGCAGCAAGCGCATCTCCCGAGCTCCAGGCGGGGCTGTCCTGGAAGCATCCCACTGACTTGCTCATGCTGCTGCCACCTGGGGAGTGAGTTTGCCTTTCAGATCTAACACTACATAGCTCAATAGGGTTTTTTCCTCCAGATTAAAAATAAAATAAAACTGAGATGGAGATCAAGGTCTCCCCCGTCCCAAGGCTTTTTGTCCACTTCCCGCTTATGGACAAGATGAGCACAATCCCATGTAATACGACAGGTGGGAGACGTGAATAGGAGTGGCAGTGAACCCACCAGCATGTTGAGCTCCACGCGAGGAGCCCATTCGGGGGAAGCGGGGAGGATGCGGAAAAGGGTGGTCACAAACCACCCAGGACTCTGAGGTAGAGGGCGAGCGGCCATGTGGACCCCCACTCCTGGAGAGAGAGGCAGGTGAACTGGGCGATCTGATCCGGCCTCAACTGAATTGGTGACTGGGATTGACAATGCACTGGCAACAAATTCCAGATAGAGCACACATTCTAACATCACTCAGTGAGACCCCACTAAAAAGAGAACTTGAAATTAATAAGTCCTAAACACAGGCACTTAAGTTTGTGGGAAGCTTCCTGTATTCAAGGATAACAGCAAGTTAGTTTTAGCCACTCTGTTTAAACGTAGCACATGGTTTGTACCTTCATCTTAAAAAAAAAAAAAAAAAAGAAAAAAAAATACACTGTCTCACAGCTCTGATGAGCAAATGGCAGTTAAAAAGCTAACTTAGCATGAACAATGTTGACTGATGCAGCAAATTATATTTCAATCAAATTTAGTCCTCCTGCTCTACGCACCCACAATTGGCAACTTTCTGAATTAATAAAACTGAGTTTTAAGCTATGGATTAAATTGTGACAAGAACAGCCAGGCAGTTCTAGAGTCAAGTTTGATGGCTTGGAGAACACAAAGAGGACCAAGAGCATGTCAAGCTCCCCCAGAGCAGCCACCATGCGAGGAACTGAGAGTGTGGCCCTCCCACCCATCGGCAGGTGTCAGGGAGAGCCTAAGACTATGGAAAGGTGCTTCTTCCAGATCTACAAGAATGCACTCTGAAGATGCTGCAGAGCTCACAAAACGTTCCCCCCAACTCGTGGAGGCTAATACCATCACTATCCCTGGACTCTGTGAAGGTAAACAAGCTTGACAATTTCAAACACGATTATAAGATTTTTTTAGAGTGCAATTAGAGGCAAGATTGTTACTGAGACTGGTATATTACGACAGGGGCAGGACAACCAGCCTCATCCCTCACTGAATTTCCATCCTCCTCTCTCCACCATGGATGGTGAAAGAACAGGTATAAAAGTACCGACCACCTCGATTCATACCTGAAGCATAATTACCTTACTTTCCAATGACAGAATCAAACCACCTGACTAAGGTCTACTTACTCAGGCCCTGTTCAAGCAACAGAAAATGGAAACTGAACACACGCTCCACATGGTCAGGTGTTTGCCAAGACCAATTGTTTTTCTAGAAAAATTCGGTATGAAATAGGTCACAGACTTTGGGGAACAGGGAACTCTTGTAATTAATTTTTTTCTTTGAAACACTGTGCACAAGCTCATATTAACATAGAAAGCATATATATCTTATAAATCACAGAAATATTAAAAAAAAGTAGCACTCTGGTTTATCAGCTCATTTTACACACATATTTAGGCAACAGGATGTATAAATTCTACAGTGACATGGAAGACATACCCACTATCCAAACAAAAAAAAAGACTGCTGCAAAAAAATATTTAGTCCCTTTTACACATATATGCACACTTCATTAATGCAAAAAAAAAATGTAGTGGTTACTAAATGTCTGAAAAAAACAGTATATATGATTGAGATTGTTAATCTCTGAGTATAGCTGTACAACACATATTGTTCATCTCAAGAGTTTTTTTTTTTTTTAAGCAGTGGTATAAGTTTCTCTCTAAATGTGCATTTTTTAAAAACTGGCCAAACCTTCAAAAGGAAAAAGAAGTTTAACACCTCAGGGTTAATATATATGTACTAGCAGCGACTAAGGCCTGACAGGTTCAGGGGCTTCATTCAGCACATGAGCCTTCCAAAACAGGGTCACACATGCTTGGCCAGGGCCTTTGGCTGGTGGCTCTCACAGGGCAGATAAGAACCTACGCAGAGCTGGGACCCAGGCAGGAGGGCGCTCACAGAGTAACTGGGAAGGTTTTAGCAAGAAACACTCATGTCAAGGAGATGGGACCTGCTGGTCTGAGGCTGCAGATTCCCTCTCTCCTCACTTGGCCCCGTGTGACTCTCCTGCTCCAAAGGACACTCTGAGGGAGTTTTCCGTTTAAGACTTAGTGTGAGCTGAGGTCCAGTCAAAGCTGACTGGTAGAATCACTGATGTACAGATATGTGAGGGTACTTTTGAATATGGACTTTTAAATTGGAATCACCAGTAATGCAGCTATATAAAAAGTGCAGCACAATAAAAGTGCATTTTCTCTACCACTGCCTAGCGGCAGGTAACTGAGGACTCCACAGACAGGACATGGCAAGATGAGAGAACAAGACGGCTAGGAGGTGTCAAGCTGCCAGAGTGCAGCTGGACACCCCAGTAGCATGAATACTGGTAAAGCTTTCAGTTGTTAAGGCCACAATTTTTCAGCTCTCATCTTTGAACCCTGTTTAGAAAGATTTCACCTTTTTTAAAGGGGTAGTTCACTAAAAATACAGCTTAGCTTTTCCAAAAAAACAAAAAAAAAAGAGTGAGAGACTTCAAGCCAAGAGGATCCTATTTACCTTTATGAAAACACTGTGCAGCGAAGTCCACAGCCACTCACCCTAGAGGAAAGCCAGTTCTCGTGGTGCAGCCAGATACCGGCTTCCTATGGTCAGGCTCAGCCTGGGAAGTCTGCCCAGGCAGGAGACGTCATGAATGCTCTGAGATGGACACTAAGCTACTGGAAGAGAGAATGGGTTTCAAGTGTCCTTGTACATTGCTAGCAGAATGGGGTCTAATTCCTATCATATTTACCACTTAGGCTAAAAGGCCTGGTCCGACTAGTGAGACATCTAGCAACCTCGATCATGGTCTGATACACTGACAATCATACAGCATCATCTGAAATGGGATCTATCACCCTGGTCCATAACTGTGCCAGTCTCTTGCCGCGGGAAGACGACTCCAGCTCCTGCTCTGGGTGGGGTCAGGCTGGTGAGCAGAGCAGCTGCTGGGGAGGCGACTGAGGATGTGGTCTGGACCTTCCTGGGGGCTCACTAAGAGACACCCCCCAAAGTCAGGACATCAAAGCAAATGTTGCAAACTCGCACAGGCTTGTTCAGATCAAACTTTATAATAGGAATCTCCTTGGTCGAGCATTTATGGCAAAGAAGACGTCCGCAGTGACGACTGTGGAGGCAAAGAAAAGAGGTGTGAGAGGGGTTCTCAAGAGTAGACTGTGGCTGGGTGCATGAGCACTGTCATGGCAGCTCCTGCAGCGGGCATGCGAGCCCGTCCAGGTGCTCTGCAGTCAGCTCTGCTCCTTGCCGGCTCACTCACACCAAGGCCTGTATGACTGGCAGTCCGTGATGACAAAATTCTGGCCAGTAATTAAGTTAAAGTGATCCAGAAAAAGCCTCTTGCTTTAAGGCTCAAGACAGACTCAGCAAGAGCTAGAGAACTCTCACCCTTGGGGAAGATGACGCGAGGCCTGATGGGCTGCCTAGGACGATGGACCCCAGCATTCCACAGGAAAGCCACCCGTCTGAGTGTCTGCTGGCCTCCCTACATCTCTAGACGTGGGCAGGGTCCTGTGGTCAGGTTTTTCCCAGGAGAGTACCAGGCCCTGGCAGGTTCATGGTTTATCATGGGGAAAGGCAGAAGCAATCCACAGAAACCTCCTTATTCCTCTGGTGGGTGACTGGGGGTGGGTCTTACCAGTGATGTTTGCGTGTTGTGACTCCGAACTTGGCAGTGCACTCGTAGCAGTTGGAGCCATCGCACCACGGAGGCTCCTTGGACAGCATATCTGTAACATGGCACAAGACCAACTCCTGTCAGATACTGACTGCGTCCAGCCAAACCGGAGAGCAGGGGGAGAAGGGAACCGGACAGCAACAAAGGAACACATCGCAGAGGGACGTGAGGGACAAGAGGGCAACAGAGCATGCCTCCTCTCACTGTGCTTTGCAGATACCGTAATCTTTTCACAAGTCAAAGATCTGTAGTGACCCTGCATGGAGCACGTCTATTGGTGCCATTTCCCAACAGCATTTTCATACTTCATTGGGCTGTGTTACACTTTGGTAATTCTCGTAGTATTTCAAATTTTTTCATTATTATTATATTTGTTCTGGTAACCTGTGATCAGTGATCTTTGATGTTACTATTTTAATTTTTTGGCATTTTTTAGCAAATAAAGTATATATAAATACAGTGTTTTTTAGACAGTGCCACTGCATATGCAACATACAGTATTATGTAAATATAACTTTTACATGCACTGGGAAACCACAAAGCTTCGTGTTGACTTACTTCATCACAATATTCACTTTACTGTGGTGGCTGGAAACTGACTGAGGTCTGCCTACTCTAACTGGGTCACACAGGGGAGGAAAAGTCAGTGGGCTAAACCAAAGGCCATTCTGAAGGATGGAAAGATTCAGCATCAGCTGAAGGATGAAGGGTGTGCAGACACATAGCCAGGAGCACTTGGGAGACCTGCCTGGAGCCAATGGATTTCCCGTAGGATCTAGGGAAGCGGGAATCTGATGGGGCCCCAAAGCAGGACACACTGTAAAGAGACTGCTAACAAGGACAGTCCCCAACCCTACTCAAAGGCATTCACAGACAAAATCCTAAACCATGTGGTGCCTCAAAAACTACCATCTCAGACTGCACAGCAAGTCATCCTGAGATTTCAAGACCACCAGTACATCTGGGCAACAGACACTGCCAGCGTGCCTGCACTGACAGAGCTGAACAACAGGCCACTCACCTAAGAGTCTAAAGAGCAGCTGCTTGGTAGCGACCTGGTAGTTGAAGATGTTGACCCCTTGGTTGTTGTTCACCCCCAGGCGGGCCCCCGAGCGGACGATGGCACGGCACAGGTTGGCGTTCCCTTTCA
>SJXQ01011400.1:526748-548044 GCA_006408695.1 Aepyceros melampus
CAAGAGACAGCCCCAGCATCCTTCCCATCACACACACATCCACCCATCCGCCCCCCGACACACACATACACCCAGCATCCTTCACATCACACACACATCCACCCATCCACCCCGCTGGACACACACACACACACACACCCCCAGCATCCTTCACATCACACCCATCCACCCATCCACCCCCCGACACACACACACACTCAGCATCCTTCACATCACACACACATCCACCCATCCAACCCCTGACACATACAGCCAGCAATGTATCTGCACTGGTTTCAGACTACATGGGGAGGAAAAAGTGAAAGGACTGTCTCTATTCAAGAACATTTTACCCCATGTGAGCAAGGGTGAGGTTAACACCTACACAATCAGTCACACCAAGGCAAATGCTGAAGAAAAGGTATGCATAGAAGCCTCAAGTACAAAGCCAAAGTCTTCATCCATGTTAGGACTTTTGTTCAGGTCCCAAATCTCCATTTCACCTTCATAAACGGCTACTCAGAGATCCCAGCAGGATCCTAAGAGCTGGATGGAGAGGCACGTATCTGAGGACTGGCCTGACAAAGCCACGCCAGCTCCCACCTCAGACCAGCTGCCACGGTCTCCTGGCCCAGTCTGCTGCTGCAGGCCCACAGCTCATCGTCTAGGATGAGGGCAACTGAAACTGCTCAGCTGAATCGTGGCAGCTCATCTAAAACCCAAGAGCTCCTCCAGGTCAATTTAAGCCTTTCTAAGATATTCACTGCTAAGGCAAGTAAAACACCAAGAAAAAGCAAACAGTGCCCGCAGTTCTGCAAGATGAGAACTCCTGTCACCAGGCCCGCTTCCTTGTACACGTGGCACCACTGGGTGGCTGACGTGCAGGGCAGAGCAGGCGCATTCCAGCCAGCAGTGACCAGGCACCTGAATGGCCAAAACTGAAGAAACACCTTCATACGGAAGAGACCTGTTTAGTTCGTGACCTGTGTTTAGCCTGGGTGTCGCTTGCTCACCTGCTCGGCAGCCCCGGACTCTCGTTTCAGGATGGCCTCGGCTGCCTTATTGTTCTTGCGGTCATGGCACAGGCGAAGGGGGTCAGGCCCTGCCGGTCTCGCACATTCAGGTGGATGTCGGGGTGAGAGATCAGCAGCTGAATGATGACACCATGTTGGTTGCTGATGGCCACATGGACAGGCGTTCTTCCTTCTGCATCCTTTGGGGACCAGGCACAGATTTCAACATCCAGGTGAAGATAAAATCCAGGAAAAATATGACACAGAAAAAGTTTTAAAACAAATTCAGTTCTGAGAATCAACACTGCCACTCTGAATCTGAAATCATCTCTTCAAGAGGCCAAACATAGGATGACTGACAGCCACTGTACCTCCATGCTCCAGTAACCCAGGGACACACACACATTTGGTTTAGAGAAGCTGCAGTCAACCTTACCTTTAAGTTAAGCCACTACTCATCTGCCAGATGAGTAAAGCAGCACACACAGGCTAGAATGCTGAAAAGCATCAAGGAACATGACTCAGGGATGTCCCATTGAGCTACTGAATATTTTCTTAAATATAGTACTCAGCTTGGGACTAGAACAAATTTTCAACGGCAATTTATAACTAATGGGGACAGGATAAGTTGACTGAACAAAACTTCATTTTGCAGAAAGGACAAAGACACAGAGGAAAAAAGTTTTGACCTGGAATAATTACAATTATGAAACAGGCGGTGGGGGCTTCCTGGTGGCTCAGTGGTAAAGAATCTGCCCGTAGTGCAGGAGATGCAGATTCCATCCCTGGATTCCTGGGTCAGGAAGATCCCCTGGAGAAGGAAATGGCCACCCACTCCAGTATTCTTGACTGGAAAATTCCACCGACAGAAGAGCCTGGTAGGCTACAGTCCACAGGGTTACAAAGAGTCAGAAGCACCACTGAGAAACTAAACAACAAGACATCTGTATGACCCAGGAGACAGTCACTTCCTGTGTCTGTCCGTTTGGCCTATTCATGGTAAAGCAGGGGCCCAGGACCAGAGACTGCAAGGTGTCCAGACATTAGAGGAGATTTCCCCGATTCTGGGGTGACCACCCCTTACCCGGAAAAGAGAGACCCTCCATACCTGTGCATTTACATTGGCACCAAACTCCAAAAGACACTGGATTGTCTCTTCCAGCCCCCAGGAGGCTGCCAAATGCAGAGGGGTCTGCCCATCTCTGGCCTCCTCCTCTCCTTCCCCATTAGCACCAGGCTGTCTGGGACTATTCACGTCGCAGCCACTGAAAGGAAGGGGAAGTGAGAGGAAGGCATGCTAACAGACGTGGAGCAGCAGCCTCATCCACCCCACAGAAAGCCTGCTGCCGCCAGGGACTGTAGTCCTTGGTCTCAAATACTGCTGTGTCCTGCTCCCATAGATTCTTCAGCAACTGGTCCTGGAGGCAACTTGGGTATCAGAACTCTTAAAAGCTTCCCAGAAGATTCATGTGCATTTAAAGATTGAGAATCGTGGCTTGAACGCTGTCCTGCACAACCTAACTCTGCACTCTCCCACACCTTGCACTCTGAGGCTGTGGAGGCTGTCATGGCTCCCGCATTGGGGTGGAGTCTGGCAGAGGCCACTCAGTCTCCTCGACACCAGCCTCTTGGTCTCATTGTGTGAACAGGTCTGATCTGATGACAGGGGCCAATATGGTTCCCAAAGCAGGAAACTGGCTTAGTTTTTAGACTCTCTGATCTCGGCACACGAACTACTTTCCTCATCAGACAGTCGAGTCCCTGGCTGCCCTGACCTAACAGAACAGTGACCCTCTCTAGCCTTCAATATGAAGGTCAAGCCAGCTACAGGCATGTCAAGACTATAGCTGGAATAAGAGAGAAGAGAGCCAGTTTGCAATAGTCCAAACAGGATCTGAAGGGATACCCAGGCCTCTCAGACCTGCGAATGAGAAAGCAGGCGATGGGCTCGCTGTTCTCATCGATGGCTCTGTGCAGCAGCGTCTGGAGGCAGCCGCTCGGCCCTGGGCCCCAGCACGTGGCGTCGCAACCGTGCCTGACCTGCAGGGAAACACAGGTCACTCTCCAACGCTGCCCGGCAAAGCTGAACACGCTTATTACCGTTCTCAGCCCTAAGCTACCATTACGTACATTTTTAGATAAGATCCAGCTGTTAGTTAACCGGTAATTATTTTAATCTGTACCATTCACTCATTTTACAAACACTTATTAAAATCTGCTTTGGTGCAAGCTTGTGTACTAGGTTCTGCAGGAAGGATTTGAGAAATAAAAGAAAGATGTGTCTGATCAGCACCTTCTAAAGCTGTGTCCTAGAAGGGACAGAAAACACAGACAAGTGCTTGCACACACGCACACACACACACACACACACACACACTCATACTTATAGCCCCCAGTAACATATACTCTGCAAAGAACTGGTAATCTCAGGAACAACTGGCTAAAACCCTCAGGTGTTTTAAATGTCTTAAAAATCACATTTCAAGCCCTTCAGAAAACTGAGCTTTCGAGGTTACGTCCGCTTTTGGGCTCTGTCTTCTGAATAAGGGGGACACTCCTGAGGTTTGAGAACTTATCACTGTGGTGTCAGGGCAGCCTATAGCCAGCTAAGCCACCTCAGGAGAAGACCCCGGAGGAGGGGCCTCAGCTCTCCTACTTTTTGGTAGTTTTCTTGATAAAGACAGCCTGAGAAAAGATATGGGCCGTGACTATGTTGAACCCCAAGTTTCCTGAACACGACTTTCAAAAATGTTCATTCCTGACCCGATTTGCTACTTGGCAAATCTCCTGCTCGTTACGATCACAGTGGAGGTGTCAAATCCATCTCTTGACACAAATCACCCCCTCCATGTAAGTGGAGCGGAAGCTGAGCTTGTCTCACCAGAGTGGATGCGATGTCCTCCAGGTTATTTGCCAGTGCAAGCCACAGCGGGGGGTTCCCCTGCTCATCCGGCACAGACATGTCAGCTCCTCGGGTGCATATGGCATCCACGACAAGGGGAAGCTGATTCCTGATAGCCAGCTGAAGGGCTGTCTCCCCATCCTGAGTCCTGCTGGGACACGGACACCAAAACAAACGTGTGGAGCTGGGATCAAATGACAGAGGGTGCCCTTCTGGGCATCCTGAGGCCAGAGTCCATTGTACCCCAAACACGCTTCACTTACATCCATCAATATTCTCTCAGAGAAATTCAACCTGTCAATAGCATCTGTCCCTACTGCCTTTTAAAAAAAGAGTATCGCCATGCTATCCTGTTGCACCCAACTGCTCAGCACACTGAAGTCTTATAGCTGCTTCCACAGCCTCTGGATAAAATGCCACCCTGACCACCCTCTTGACAAACCACTTTCATCCATTCAGTCATTGTAGGTCAGCTGACATTGAAGATAAATTCATTTAAAAACAAAAATAATTAAAGAAATTTTACCTAAGTGGTTTTGCCCTGCAAGCCTTCCCTCCTGTTTTGTTTTTTGCCGCACTATGGATCTTAGTTCCCCGACCAGGGACTGAACCCAGGGCCCCTCAGTGAAGTGTGGAGTCCTAACCACTGGACTTCTAGGAAATTCCTCCTCGAGCCTTTTGATAGCTCATTTGTTGGAATATTCTTCATTATTAAGTGAAATCTCTACTTAAACAATTGATTTCTGGATTGTCCATTTTGGTAAGCTTTGTGCCATACTGTGCCCTGGTCTCAAAAGGCTCAAGTAAGACCAAAGTACACAAATCCCCCTTTGAGTTCCCCTTCTCAACATTGTACCTGCACTTTTGGAGAATTACTGTTTCTCTTCCTTTATTTAACAAGGAACAAAAATCTTCCCTACAAGTGAGGCCATGCGTTTGAACCATGTCAATTAAATGGGACCTGGTGCAGTGGCGGACGCTGCTCCAGCCCACCTGACGTTTATGTCCGCCTGGTGCTCCAGGAGGAAGAGGGCGCTCTTGCTGTCCTGCCTCTGCATGGCCATGTGCAGCAAGGTCTGCCCATCCGACATGGTGTCATTGATGCAAGCCCCGGAGCCCAGCAGCTGTGCTGCGATTGTGTGCATGCCTGCGAAAGAGACAAGCCCCAATTAATGCTGGCTCAGCTTCTCCCACTTTCTCAGCCTCTTACTACAACAAACACGCCCTCTTGACTTCGCAAGGCCACAGGTTTCCACATTACTATAGGCTTAACCCAAACAGAAAAGCTAGTCTACACAAACCGTTAGCTCCAACCCTTCCACCTCCCTCCCTCACACACCCACCCTCTGGTGCACGCCTGTCTGCAGCCGCCGACACTGCCTTACCAGTCCACAATGCCAGGCCCAGCACAGTCTGGTCTCGAGAATCCTTGAGACTGAAGTCCGGAATAATTTGCAAGTTGTTGGTGGCATGAAGAGCATTAGCTATGTTTTTTAAAAGGAAAAAAACACCCGATTTCACTATCCTGTGGATCACACTGAAAGTACTCAAGAGAATGCAAGCTCAGTTTCAAACTGACTGACTGATCACTTCTATACAAAGAGAAGTGATAGACCTTGTTGTGGGAAGTGGAAGCCAAGACGTTTGATAATTTGGAGCAAAGCTTATGAGGAAAATGAATGGTTGTAAAGGTTAAAATACTGGATGTTCACAAAAGGAAAACAGGCTCCACTATGGAAATATACATTAATTTCTTGATTACCAAAAAGGGATCAAACAACGAACTGGCAACATTTTTTTTAACACATAAGCCCTACCATCTTATATCTCCTGTGTGGGCAAAGAAGAAGGCAAAGCCTACCTAACACCCCACTTCCTTCCACAAGCATAGTGCTAAAGGATGCTGGCCTTAACAAGGATGCTGCTGCTGCTATTTCGTCGTTAAGCTGTGTCCGACTCTTTTGTGACCCCATGGACTGTAGCCCAGCGGGCTCCTCTGTCCGTGGGATTCCTCAGGCAAGAATACTGGAACGGGCTGCCATTTCCTTCTCCAGGGGATATTTGTGACCCAGGGATTGAACCCTTGTCTCCTGCACTGACAGGTGGTTTCTTTATCAGTGAGCCACCAGGGAAGCTCCAACAAAGATGCAGGCAAGAGTAAAACAAATTTCAGGGCAGGAAGGAGAAAAAACTGGAAAATGACATTCTGAGGGAAATCAGCCTCCTGCAAGGCAGGGGCTTCCTTGGCCCCCGCTTTCTAGTTCCTCCTCATGCTTCACTTGCCAGGGAGGCTCAGAGGTGGACAAGAGGGCTGACCAACTCGTGGAAGACCGGTGGTAACAGAGCTCTCAGAGACAGTGCTCACAATGAGGCAAAGCTCTGCTCGACCTGCCCTTGAAGTATGTCCTGGGAAAACCCCCCAAAATAAGAGAGGGGAAGTACAAGGTTTTAACACCTTAACCCCATAGGTGAAGCGGGCAAGCCCCATCCTACAAATGTACACAGGAAAAAACTGTAGCCAGAACCAGACTATACACTTATCTGGTTGGACCTCAGAGGATTTTCTGGGTAAGAAAACTCACTAATAGGAGAAACACCAACTGTGTCATTAACTACTGTAAACCACTGTTCGGAGGTCACAGTGATGGGTAGTAACCCCCATCTCTGGGGACCAGGACCCCCAAATTCCCACCTTTTTGCTCCAGGATGACAGACACCACATCTGGATGATTATAGGCGATTGCCATGTGCAGGGGCGTCTGCAGGTAGACGCTGCTGTCCGCTGAGCTGGGCAGGGACATGGCCTCCTTCGGGGACAGCAGGGCCTCCTCCGTCTGCAGGTTTGGGTTGGCCCCTTGCTGCAGCAGCTCTGCAGTGAGGTTGGCCAGGCCATGCCGACAGGCTGTGTGCAGCGGGGTTTCTCCCTGAACAGAAACAAGTGGCCCTGGTCAGAGCACTTCAGACTGGGAGTCCCTTTGCAAAGGGATGAAGCCAGCCTATGGGCTGTGACACAGGTCCCCAACGCCAGATGCAGCCCCAGGCTCATCCTGTCGCTGGTTCCATGACCTCTGTCCCACGTGCTCCTCAGGTCTCCTTTCCCTCCCCATGTTTTGCCATCGTCCCAGATTCCTCCAGTGTCCTCCCAGCATCCTCCAAATGCCCTGGATCCTCATCTTCTGCATTTCCACCCTTCACTTTGCTTTTATAATTATTTTGCTAATTATAAAAATAATACATGATTGTTATTAAAGAATTATCACAGATGACTTCCAAGTGTCACTAATATGGTCTGTCTGTCAACCACCACACTAAGCCCTGCTTCTCTGACCAGTTCGTATCAACTTCATCTGGAACTCTGATGAAGAAAAGACCCCCCTTCTCCCACTTTTAAAAATTAGAAACACTGTAAATTGGCATTACAGGTACCTGATTCAAAAGGTTCAAGAGAATACAGTGAGAAGAAGCTTCCCCCCATGCCTAGCCCCCATCACCCAGTTATCCTCCCCTGAAGGAAGCATCACTGCCAGCTTCAGGTTTCTATCAAGTGACAGAATAGCCATAGGGAGACATACACACACGTATGTACGTGTGAATACATATACATGTACACACGGAGACATATGTGCGATTTTTCACTCAAATAAATGGGAACAACCATCAATACCCTGATCTGTACCCAGCTCCTATTGAAGCTACACATACTTATTGAACAAGTCGAGTCCAAGAACTTTACTTACAAAGTTTGCTGTGAAAAGTAGCAAGAACCCACCTTCTTTTTCCTAAAAAAGAAAATTTTCTTTTCCCAAAGGGGAAAAAAAAAAAGTGAAGTAGCTCAGTCGTGTCCGACTCTTTGCGACCCCCGTGGACTGTAGCCTACCAGGCTCCTCTGTTCATGGGATTCTCCAGGCAAGGATACCGGAGTGGGTTGCCATTTCCTTCTCCAAGGATCTTCCTGACCAGGGATCAAACCCGGGTCTCCCACAGTGCAGGCAGATGCTTTACCGTCTGAGCCACCAGGGAAGTAGCTTCCCAAAGGGAACCACTTTGAACTCTCTGAGCTGGGTTTTGTAATTTCCTCATTTCTACCTAACCACTTTTATTTCTGCCTCTTGATTTTCTGGGTCCTGGATTTCCTGTAGGTCCTGCCACTGTGATCTCACTGGGTGACGAGGATTTGGCTCCTTCCCCTCACCAGCCCCAGGGGGCTCCCCTCTCCCCATAGAGCCTCCTCCCCAGGGCAGGCCCCTGCTCCAGCCCTCTCCCCTACACAGCCTCCCTGGGTTCGCTTAGCTACCCCCATGGCTTCTACCAGATCCACAAGTAGGAGACTCTCAAACCCAGCTCCCCAGCCCTGTGTGTACACCCAATTTTCCCACTGCTTACAGAATACTCCCGCCTGAGTGTTTAAAAAGGAGTTCTACAATCACAGAATGGAATTCGCCCTCCCCACAACAATTCCTCCCCTGGTCAGTTCCCTCTTTCTCTTCTCAGATCCAACAACTCTCCAACCCTTGCCTCTGAGAGCCACAGAGGTCCCATGGACCATCACACTGCAGTTCCCCCTGAAACCCATCCTGTTGGGTCCAAATCCAGTATGAGAGGTTGGGATAAGCCATTGCTTATCCAGATGATTCCCTCCTGGCTCCAGCCTGGACCTCCACTCTGCTAGCCAAAGGTGAGAAGGTATAGCTGGGAGACATTGTGGGCCTACAGGAGGATGTTTTTCAAGTGTGAGAAGCAGCAGAGCATGTCTGTAGCTATTAAAAATGAACAGTGGGCAGAAGGGATGATACAGCAGAGAGACAGACAGAGGCAGAGACACATGATGGCAGGAACAAATCCAAGAATCTAGTCACTGGCGCCTACAGGCCATGCCATCATTCTAGATGGAGAGCAGGCCAGCCGCGGGTTTAGGAGCAGACAGATCAGTAGGTATTTAATGGTGAGAAAACGACGGCTCTGCCATCTCCCCTGTGCTTCCATGACACACTGGATTGTCTTCTGCACCAAGCTTACCGTTTACTGCCCTGCCCAGCACTGTTGAGAGAAGTGCAACTGCATGTCCTAGGGCCTGCATCATAATACTGACTCCGTTACTGACAAAGTATGTAACTTATGGTTAAGCCACTTAACCTCCCAGAGTGTCAAGGCTCTTGACTCTGAAATGAGGGATTTACAGATGGTGTTAATGTCTCTTCAATACATTCTGCTTCTAGATCCACTGTGAGAACTGAAAGGGATAATAACCTTAAGACTCCTGGCACAAAGTAGTTATAAAATGAGCATGATCTTAAAGACGAGCACATCCTCCCTTTGAAAATTATAAAGTAAAATAACTATCATGTAGTTTCTAAAGTCCCAGATGTTACACTAATAAACACTTAAATTTCTTTTTATCTTATATTAAAAAAACAAATTTATTTCTTTTTATCATATATTAAAGTATGATTTTTAATTATACTTTCTGAAATCAATACTAAGCTCACTTTACAGATGAGAACTGAAGCTCAGAAAGGTCAAGCAATTTGCCTGAGACCACATACAGCAGAAAGGGAAGTGGGAAATCTGGTAAAGCCAGAAATATCTGACTCAATCCACCCGCCTTTAACACTGCAACATCTGCCTTAGTGTGAGATGCAGACTAAATAAACACGCACACAGGAAAATCTTCAGTTTAGTCGCTCAGTTGTGTCTCACTCTTTGTGACCCCATGGACTGCAGCACGCCAGGTTTCCCTATACGTCGCCAACTCGCACCCGTCCATTTTCCATTTGCTAAGGAAAACCTGAAAACCTTAGCAAATGCAAAATGTTATAAAAAATTAAGATGCTCACATGATAGGTTTGTGTCCATGTCTGCTAATCTATAGTAGCCGTGCAGTCCACAGTGTATTGTTTAGGACCTGACATCACAAATGCTTAAGAAGTGGTTGTGAATGAATGAACCAACCAATATTTGAGGACAAAAGCATCTGATACACGCTGGTTTTTTTAACAATGTCCACATAGTCTTTTTTTTCAAACAAACACTGAAGAGACTCTAATCTGTTTTTTCCTATCCATAGGCCACTGCCATTTCTTCCACAGAGCAAAGCCGCTTTGCCTGGCTGCCCTGTCACACTTACCCACTTGTTCCTGTGGTTGACGTGGGCACCATTGGTTGCCAGGAAAAGAGCTGCTGCCTCATTTCCTACTTCAGCTGCCCGCTGTAGTAAGCAATTTCCTAGGAGAAAATGGGCATATTCATTCTTTCATTTGCATAAAAATTAGGTCAAGTTCATACTGCAACACACCCTGCCTTCCCCACCACCTTTCACAGCTGACAAGCCCACACCAGAAGTGGGTACCACTTAAGTCACATAGGCCCTCTCTGTGTGTGGACCCACAGACTGAGATGAGCCTGGGTGGGGCACAAACACTTGGTCCAGAAGTCAGAAGACAGGCACTCCTTCCTGAATTTGCCACTAGCCACCGCCCAGGACCAGAGGGAAGTTACATCTCCTTACCCGGGTTGGAAAGAACATTTCTCAGCAGCAGTGCTACTGACTTCTTGGGCCAGCTAATTCTTTGCTGTGAGGAGCTGTCCTGTACACTGTGTGATGTTTAGAAGTATCCCTGGCTTCTGCCCAAGAGATACCAGTAGCCCTCTCAACCTTACTGTGACAATCAAACCACCAACAGGTGTTGCCAAATGTTACTTAGACAGTGAAGGCTGGGAAGGCATCTCTGAGAACCTCTGGGGTAGATAACCATTCTGAAGACACTATGAGCTGAAGTTCTATCAGAAAATGCTCCTTAAACACTTGTTTTACTCCTATAGCCTTAAATATGTTTATTCTTGGCCTAGAAATGTTTTAGGTAGCACTGCTTTCTAAATAAAAATCTTAGAAAGAAAAAAATCAAAATTTTTTCTTCCTTTCCTCTTGAAGTGGTTTTAGTCCCAGGACACTGCTGTCTCTTCCTATTAAAATTTATGCCCTTTTTGGATAAACATGAAGTCTCATGTTCTACAGCTATATTATTTGAAAAGTCAAATTAAATTAAATACCAGTACGAAAAACAAGGTAAAGCAATGAGACAAAATACTGCTATGTTATTACATGTACATGAAAATTGCAACAAGGAAAAAATAATATTCCTGAACTTCTATTAATACTCAAAGTATATAATGTAAAGTCGACAAAACCAGCAAGAAATGTTAACAATCTTGCCTGCAGCACAGTGTGGACAAAAATAAATGAATTAAATAAAATTCTGTGTGACAAATAAGTATGCAGGAAGTATGTTACAACAGCGGTCACAAAGGAAAGCCATTGTTTTAACTTTAAACTGTAGTTTTTTTTTCATGGAGCACCATTTTTAACTGAAAGAATGACAATAATAAGCTAGGTTATTCAAATGAGCTATGGTTATTCAAAAATGTCTTTAAGACATTTTCTTAAAGTGAGCCTCTTTAAGAAATGTGATTCTAAATAAATGATCATTTTGAAGATCAGCACAACCCAGTAAAACAAGATTTTCCAAACCACTAAAGCACGATGTTACAAAATCATGTATGGAGAAAAGATCCATCCAAAGCACATACAGACCATGGATTTTAATATAACAGAGTACAAGAAGTTCATGATATAGCTTCAGACTCCATATCACAACTAACTTTAAAAAAATTATCCTTTGATAAATTCTGTTTGCTACAGTATCAAACAAATACATCCACAATTATCTAAAAGGCTCTTAAAATATGCCTCGCTTTTCCCACTACTAAGTGTGTGGTGGCATATTTTTTTAACCAAACAATGTATCTCAGAAGACTGAATATAGTTGCAGATATTAGAAACCAGGTCACTCTTCCAACTAAATTTTGTTTTGAAAGTTATTTTTCATAAAAAATGTTATATGTTAATATAAAATGGTTTGTTATTATTATTAATTAATACACCTTTGAAAATTTCTCAGTTTAAATTTCTAATATGGTAATTACCAAAGATATCCACTTAAACAAAAGCCCTTTGGGATATAATTTTTAAGAGGGTAAAGAGAGTTCTGAGTTCAGAAAGACTGAATTTCACTGCATTAAACAAACAGCAATGTTTCAGCTTAACAGACTTAATTTAGGGTCTGGCTAAATTTTTTGAAGCCCAAGATCAGACTTTTTACTTCAGTTAAAATGAAATACAAAATAATTCTCATAACAGCATTCCTCTCAGTTTCTATTGGTAAAAACACTAAGAAGTGTTTCATGGAGTCTCAGACTTGAGCATCAGCTCTTAGGGGTCTTCTGTGCTTTACCTGTTACTGTATCAGGTGCATTGGTGTTGCTGCCACGCTGAATGAGCCTGGCTGCAAAGCTGTTTTCATCAAAGGAAGTCCCGTTCACCACAGGGAGGTCTTCGAAGGGGTTACGGACTGGTCGGAAGACACAGTGATGTACTGCACAGCAAGCCACAGAGCTGTGCTGCCCTCGTGGTCTTTCAGCTCTAAATCTAACCTGAAATGAGGAAGCAATGTGAACACCAAGTACAATTGTCTTCAGACACTTTGTACTGTCAACAGTCTCATTCTGAAGGACATTTTTTAAATCTTACTTTTACTTCTTAAAATTGATAATGCTAAAAGACATTTTAAGAGCATTATCTTTCACTCACAATCCCACCCTCCCAACAGCTCTGTCACTGCTCCAGGGCTCCCTACGTACTGTTTACACTGCAGCAGCTGATTGAACACGTATTCATTCCTGGCCATGATAGACAAGTGTAAGGGAGTCCTATGGGATGAAAAAGAAGAGCTGTCAATTCTGGACATGCCCAGTTCAGGACTACTCACAGCATGAGGTGATTAGAATCCACAGGAAATTCCACATTTCTGCCACAGTCTTTTTCTACCCTGGCAAACAGTTTTCCAAAGCCATGACCAAGGATCGAAGGATGAAAATGGATTTGATTATATGTTACAATTTAGTCAGTAGCCAAAAACACAAGAATCAATGAAAGGAAAAGACTCAATGAATGTGTATATATACTCATGTTTTTAAAACAGCAGTTTCTGCCATAGGTATGCCTACTTTCACCTACCTATCCTCCACAATTTTGAAAGTTTTTTTCTTCCCACACTTCTCTGTTAGACTCAAAACACATTCTGAGTGGCAACAGGCAGGAACTGACTAAAATGGCATTTCATCACTTGTCACTGCTTTTATTTGGCCCTCATGTGCCCTGAGAAGACGCCACCACAGAGCATAGGGACTTCCGGGCTGGCATCTATCTCAGAGCTACAGAACATCACAGTTTATTGCAGCTGGGAGGAAAAAAATTAAGGACAATCATCAGAAGGAGGAAAAAAAAAAGGATGCTATTATCTTGAGAAATGAGATAATTACGACATTATATTGAATCCATGGAGAGCCACCTTATATAAGTACCTTACCATCACACAAATCTGTTTTCCTATTCCAGCAACCTCACGGTTATTCTTTTAGAGGGTTTTTTGAAGGTATAAAATACTTAGCTGCTAGGATAAAAATTGGGTCCTCTATTGTTGGTGATTCAGGTGGCTTAACTCCCCTTCAATGCCTCCCGCACTACTGTTCCAAAGACAAACAATCCTTTCCCAGATTCTAAAGTATAAGGAATCCTCAATCGAATATTTCTGGGAAGGGACGAAAGGAACACGACACAACTGTCAGTGCGGAAAGGGACGTGCTGTGGAAGACAGCAAATTATGCACGTGGAGATGTCTAAAGTGGCAGTATTTACGAGAAGGTGGAACTGGGATTCATACAATTAGACCTCATAGAAATGAAACAGACTGCTCTGTGATAGTGTACTCTTCTTCAAGGTATCCAATTAGCTCTAAAAAAGATGAGGGAAGAAAGTTCCCTGGAGGAGACGGACTGGATGACCACTCTGGAGATGCCAAAAACTGCTTAAAAACCCAAGGACCGCAGTTACCCAAGATGGAAACGGCTTCTCCATGTGCCTCTGGCCTTAGCTGTCTCTCATTTGCAAAACATATCAATGTTTGTGACTTCAGTGGAATTCAGACTGAGTAATGCTGGACTAAAAACCACGAAGTCCCCATCTGCCAGTAATGTGCCAGAAAATAGCACTCGGGAACCGTGCTCAGGGCAGCCAACCTGCACCCCGGCTTACCTGCCCTTGCTGTCCTGCATGTTGGCGTTCGCGCCAGCCTGCAGGAGGGCCTCTGTGAGCTGTGCCATCTCGGACATCACAGCTGCCGAGTGTTTCTTTGAATTGTACGATGCCACGAGATGCAACGGTGTCTCCTGGGCACCCAACGTGGCAGCATTGACCAAAGCCCCATTCTTAATGAGGAAAGTGGCAGCAAAGAGATCTCCTTGAAAGGAAACAAGAGAAGAAATGGTCACAGATGACAACAGTCAGGGCGAGCTGTTCTGACCAGTGCTTCCTCAAAGATGCTGGTCAGTAGTATGGACAGAGAACATCTCATCACTGAGATCATGGACTTCACATACTCGAATTCAGCCACTGACTGCCTGCTGTCCTCTGTCCCAACCCCTCGCTGCAGCATCACATTACAATCTTAAGTACACCAGGCTTCCATCCTTCAAATTCTTCTGGTCATCAACTCTCATGAAGAGTTCTGAAGATTCCTCCCCAACACAATTTACCTCCCTCCCTCATTCCTGATCACAGTCTGTCCCCAAGCAGTACCTGCCTGCCTTTAACCTGTTATACTTGCAGTGGCTCTTACAAAGGCATTTATGAGAAGTTTTCTTTTATATCTTGCAATATAATTTCATCTTCTTCGACCACACTTCTGTGCTCCGAACACTGAGAAGGGGGTTAGGATTTCAGGAGTGGCCAACCTCTCAAGTCTGTTATCTGGATTCCTATGCTCATTTGCATCTGCATAATATGGGTTTTATCTAGTTTTCTTAAACATGGAATTTCAAAATCAATTTCAACTGGAATTTCTCACCCACTCCATTCCTTCTTCCAAGGGACCACCTTGCTACTGGAGTGTGTAAGCTCTGGCAGTGAGGGTGGCTAGGCTACCACAGGCCCCATGTATTCTGGTAGGACCGGGTCTGATGTCCTTTTTTATAGTTTAAAAAAAAATTTTTTTGGCTATGCTGGGTCTTCATTACTGTGCGGGCTTTTCTCTAGTTGTGTGAACAACGCTTGGGTTTCTCATTGCAGTGGCTTCTCTTGTTGCAAGGCATGGGCTCTAGGGCATGCAAGCTTCAGCAGTGGCAGCACATGGGCTGAGCAGCTGCGGCTCCCAGGCTCTAGAGCTCAGGCTTAGTAGTTGTGATGTGTGGGTTTAGCCGTTCTGCAGCACACGGGATCTTTCCGGATGAGGGATCAAACCTGTGTCTCCTACAATGGCAGGTGGATTGTTTACCATGAAGCCACCAGGGAAACCTTGAAGTATTTTTGTATCCATCCACTGTCTTATATGTAACAGACATCAAGGAAATGTTTGGAGGAAAATGGATTAACAGGTTGAGGCTATAAGGTTCCACTTTAACTGAATGGCCCCAATTCCAATCAGTTATGATCTTGGGTAACTGAAGAGTTCTCTAACCAGCCCGTTCTGAAATATTTTCATTTGTCCCTGATTCTTGTTTTGGGGAGGGCAGGGGAAAATACAGTCTTTACCAGAATTGTGTGCAAAGGACCAAAGCTTAGATTTCTTCACAAAAAGATATCAGTAGAGCTCTGAAAGCAACAGGTAACATGTATATCTGGAGACTAGGCTAGTCGCCCTTTGCTGTCCATATGCACATAGACATTTTGGGGTTCTCATCTGTAATATGGACAAATCCCACAGAGATTCAGTCTAGGAGAGAATATATAAAAACTATACATCAGCAATAGAATAAAATATCTTAAGAGAAAGCCACCTACATTCTGAAAGTGGAAAGAAAATTTAGAATTATGAGGACACAGAGCCTTAAAATGACAAGCCTGATATATAATGTACTGGAGGAGAGCTGAAATATGGTTTCATTACCTGTAAGCTTGGCATATATTCCAAACTAAATAGTTAACAGACAGTAAAGCTAAAGTAAGATGTGTCAGTGAAACACTTATAATACACTATACACACAGAAGATAAACTGGGGCAAGACTGCATACAGAAACAAGGGTACAGCATCAATGGCCGGATTCAGGTGGATGGCATAATAAATATTTTTAAAAATATCTTAAGCCTTTTTTAAAAGAATCATAGTTTTTAGATTAGATTTACTCTATTAATAACAGCCAAAGTTTTTTAAAAAGTTTATACATATATGAAAATGAAGTCGCTCAATCGTGTCTGGCTCTTTGCGACCCCATGAACTATAGCCTACCAGGCTACTCCATTCATGGGATTTTCCAGGCAAGATACCGGAGTGGGTTGCCATTTCCTGCTCCAGGGGATCTTCCTGACCCAGGGGTTGAACCTGGGTCTCCCACATTGCTGGCAGACACTCTACCCTCTGAGCCACCAGCAAAGCCCTTTACATATATACATACATACCATATACGCACCCCACACAAAGAATTATTTAGGAATTATTGAAAACTGAAAATTGACACTGTTTTGCATTAACAGAAAGTCAGCCCATGGATATAAAACCTAGAGGAAATAGACAACTGACATCAAAAAAGCAGAACGAAGGGAGGGAATAGAAGATGCCCAAAGCACCATTTATAAAGTTTTCTGACAGTAAGAAAACTTCTAATACATTTTAGAACAGTTTCCTTCAGAAAATCGTTAAGAAAAAAACTGCTTGGTGCTTAACAGTTCTGGTTACTTCATCAGTTCACGCCTCAACACTGCCAAGGAAATGAGGCATTACTATAATGACCTGTCGATATAAAAATATTCCTAACAATGCAGTTAATGTTTTTTAAAAAGTCCACATGCAATTTTTCTTTCAACGAAGCTCTCTAACTGAAGTTTCATTCAGGGACCAGGCAGTAACTTTCATTAAATTAAACAAATCCAGTGGCTTAAAGCAATACAAATTTATTATCTTGCAGCTTTATAGGTTGAAAGTCTGGTATAGGCATCCCCCATCTAAAAGTTTTTCTGCTGTCAAAAACCAGATCTAGCTAATCAAAGGAGATAGCGTCTCTCTGGTCACATGAACATCCCCTGTAGGCTCACTCACAGACTCATTCTTATTTCTTTTTTATGAAAATCTTCCTCTTTTATAGACACATTCTTGATATAAACTGATAGGTACACTTGGTTATTAGGATGATCACTGACTCTTCTGGTGAGAGATTCTAATGTGTGCCCACAACCAGACCAAAATCTCATGTATTAAAGAGCTTCACTTACATGATAATGAACTTAAAGTAAGGTTAACAGTCACATTTTAAGTATATTACTCAATTCAGTCATGTGGGCAGGTCAACAGACTGACAGCTCAAGCTGAAGAAGGAAAAATGAAAAGAGATCCCTGCAGAAAATGAAGTTGGTGATGGCATTTCACACAGGGAAGGGACGAGCCTGCCACACGGCAGCCACTGGGGTGTTACCGACTCACAGGCTCCTAACAACCAGTAAAGCGAGATAATTCTCACTTTACAGGCGAGGAAAAGGAGACAGGAATGCTTGTGTGATTTGTCCAAGAGCACAGAGTAAGTGGACAAGCCAGGATTCAAACTGTGGTCCCTCAGGCTCCAACGCCAGCGCTCTGTCCTCCACACCATGCCACACTCTGCCAACTGAGCAACAATTAAGCTTATTATGCCCACACTGCAGCCCCCATGCTTGCAAGCAACTCATAAATTCAGAGAGGAAGACTGAATCATCTGAAAATAAGCATCTAAAATGCATCACCAATTCTTGGCAATTCTTGTAACCAAGCAATCATCAAAATATTTAATAACTCATCAAAGATGTTTTTTCATCACACATAAGAATTTAAGTCCCTAAGAGGAAATTCTGATACATGATTCTGAGATTTTTTTTTTACTAACAAGTGTATCTGTTTCCAAAATAAACATCTCAGACACTGAACAGTATGGGAAAGAATAGTTCCTGATGCAGTGGAAACTTTTCCTACTGCACATACACTCAGTGCTAAGCACCCAGTGGCTTTGCGCAGTGCAGAAGGATGCTTGGGGAAAAGGCATCTGCTCTTGACACTCACATCCTCTAAGGATTTCCTTCTCAAGGATGAACAAAATTTTCCTCTTCATCAGCCAGCAGGCTTAACACTCTAACACATGACTTAGAGGGAGATTTATATTAAAACTTGCCCCAAAAGGGCAAAGCCACAGCTGCAACAGGACCATATTTGAAGTAACTACACCCCACTAGCTAGGAGCAACTTGTGAACAGCAAAAGCGCAGCAGAGATAATAACAGAACAACAATGCACAACTAGAAGGTTAAATACACACTATTAAGATGTAAAGAAACCAGTGTGCCCTGTTTTTGATGTCCACATGTCAACAAAATGTGGCCATGGCCAAGTACTTCAATCAAGTCACCCATCCCTCTACAAAATGAAGGCTCTGAGTCATCTGAAAGCTTTCAGGCCATATTGAACTCTACCCTTATATGGCTTCTCCCTTTCTGTCAAAAAAAAAAGACTACTGCAGGGGCTTCCCTGGCAGTCCAGTGGTTAAGCCTGTGGCACTGCCAATGCAAGGGGTGTGGGTTTCATCCCTGGTTGGGGAACTAAGATTCCACATGCTGTGTAGCAGGGCCAAAAAAAAAAAAAAATACTGCAAAGTAGAGTCAGGCAGGATCCATTTGGGACTTAAGAATTAAGGCCATGGGAAAGACTAGTACTTTTCCCCCTTTAATTCAGTAAGATGAAAATGCTTTGATTGTTAATTCTGCCCCTTAGATAACTTCCCACTATTAATGACAATGTACTCAAATAGAGCTATAATTTCAAATAACTTTCCTAGAACAAAAGGAAATATTATCATTTTGCCATGCCAGATGAGAAATCCAGTTTGTAAAAGTGAAAATTCTGAATCCCAGAATAAGTTTTAATATTTGTGTTTTGGAACTTTCCTTCTCTTGCAGTAACTGATACCAGTAAAGTCTTCCTTGTACAATTTCTCAAAAAAGTAGTATACTAGATGAGCAAGTAACACATTGACTGCTTTCAAGTAGATGGTGCTTTTTTTCTGTAAGTGCCATCTCTAACCTTCTTCTGGGGGTCCTGATGGCACTCTGAAGAGCCTACCCAACAAGGCATGAGGCAGCAGCTCTTCAGTCTCTCCTATGACCCACTGGCCACAAATTCTAAGTTTGCTGCCTGCCAAGTACAGACTCAAGAAGGCTTTGAGTCTATGGAACAGGGTCAGAGAGTCTTTGAAAGTTACTTGGCTAAAACTGCCCACAGAGAAAAATATAAAATACATGTCTTCCTACCTCTTTGGATTCCTTTATGTAACAAGCTCCAGCCGTTCTTGTCCACCATGTCCACGTCAGCTTTATGATTAACCAGTGTGGTGGCGATACTCTCCAGACGTCGGGAAAGGGCTAGATCTAATGCAAGGTCTCCGTTATGATCCAGCTCATTCAGTTTCCCAGGGAGCTGCATAGAGAAATCCTACATCAGCACACACTCAGTAGAGAAGACAACTAACTCTCGGGCCTTGACTCTTCAATATCATCTTACACAATATCAGATTTTAGTCCTATAACTTACTGCAGCTTACTCTCCAAATTCAACTGAACTCACAAACTTCTCTTGGGCCTCCTCAGGGCACATGCCTTTCCGGAAGCCCAGGACTAGGGGGATCACAGAGCAGGTGCAAACACCATGGAAGATGACACAAGAGGGACACGCAGATGATGCTGCGGGAACACAAGTGCCAGGATGGAGGGTCAGACAGCCTGATGTGGCCCAGCTCACTTCTTCATGAAAGACTGCGGCTTAACTACCTAATTCCTCCTGGCAGTTTAAGGTCTCCCCCGACTCTGGACATCCAGGATGAAACACACGACACAGCCACCTGTCTAGAGCAGCCTCATTTCCCCTAAGGCAGTGCAGTGAGCAGAAGGACCGTTTCCAAATATGTCCATGTCCTAACCCCTAGAACCCGTGACTATGTCACCTCACGTAATGAAAGGCCCTCTGCAGATGTGATTAAGGTTAACGACCCCGTAATGGGGAGAGAACCCTGGACCTGCAAGGAAGGCCCAATCTATCTACTCACGTGAGTCCTTAAAAGCGAAAGAGGGAAACAGAAGAGTAGATGAGACAGATGTGACATGAGAAAGACCAGAGCCGACATGCTGGCTCTCAAGAGGGAGGAAAGGGGCCCCGGGTGAAGGAACGTGCTGGCTGCTGGGAGCTGAGAATGGCCCTGACTCCGCTCACAGCCAGGAAGAAAATGTGCATGCTGGTCCTACAGTCACCAGAAACTGAATTCCGCCAACAACCCAAGCAGGCAGGCTTCCCTAGAGCTACCAGAAAGGAACACAGCCTGCCAACAACCGGACTTCCAACCTATAAAACCACAAGATAATAAATTTGCATTGCTCTAAGTCACTGGGTTTGTGGTAAATTTTTCAAAAACACTTATTTATTCATCTGGCTGCTCTGTGTCTTAGTTGTGGTACACAGGTCTTCAGTTGTGGCATGCAGACTCTTAGTTTGGCATGTGGGATCTAATTCCCTGACCAGAGATCAAACCCAAGCCCCATTGGGAGCAGAGAGTCTTAAGTCACTTGGCCACCAGGGAAATTCCAGTTGGTGTTAATTTCTTTTCTGTGTGTGTGTGTTTATTTATTTATTTTTATGGTAATTTCTAATAGTGGCAAAAGAAAAACTAAAACAGGTATTAGTACCTAAAAGTTAAGTACTGCTGAAATGACTACCTAAAAATGTGGAAGTGTCTTTGGAAGTGGGTGATGGGCAGAGGCTGGAAGAATGTTAAGAAGTATGAGGGGAAAAGCTCAGATGGCTTCGAACAAACCACTGGTAGAAACATGTACATTAAAGACCAGGAATGGCTCAGAGGAAGTGAGAAGCATTACAGAGAAGAACAAGTGAAGTGTAGTTTGGGGAAAAGGCAGAGTACCTGTGAGTCCATTTCAATTAGATAAAGAAAGACCACATCTTCTCTCTCTACTTTGATAGCTTTATGTAATGGGTACTCGGTCTTGGACTTGATCATTTTGTATAACAGCTGAGCACTCATACTGCTGAAGTCCTCCTTCCGTAAATCATCCTGCGGATTAGACAGTGAAAAGCAGAACAGATTCAACATATCAACAATAATGACAATGCACATTTCTTAGGAAGCACTTGGAAAGTGTCTGGGCCTACTTTAACATTTCCCAACTCACTGAATTCTCACAAAAACCCTGAGGTAGGTACTGTTATTACCCCCATTCCCAGATGATGAAAGTAAAGCAAAAAGAGGCTGATTAACTGCACAGAGAGTGAACA